>PVKA01006979.1:0-80327 GCA_004027165.1 Ctenomys sociabilis
TATACACTGCAGGGCCATAATAATAAGTTGAGCTGTAAATGGCTATGGTTGACAACTTCAGATAGCTCACTATTGTTGTGGAATGCTGGACTGTGTTGGATTGTGTCATCGAGTTCAGGCACCTAAATTAGTTGAATGACAATGGAGTGCCAATCTTTGACAGGTGTAGACAAAGGAAGGGGTATAGAAAGGAAGAATCATGATGTGTGTGTACGGACAGTACAGTTGGGATGGATAACGCTGTGCTTCTACATAATTCTATGAGGCAAGATTTGCACTAATGGTGGTTGGACAGGATATTATGTCGGCTTCTAGTACTATGGACAACCACTAGGAAAAAAACAAGGTAGAAAGTATTAATTATTGAATCTTTGATGGAATTCAGGTATAAAAAATAAGATACACAAACAGCTACACTCTTAATTTACTGATAAGAGGCATATGGTATAATAATGTCTGTAAGTATAATATCATGTATGTACCTTCTATGCTATCAAAACATTATGAAAAGTTTGCAATGTATTAATTTATCAAATCCATCTTGTCAAGGTATCTTAAAACTCTCTCATTGATATTTATACTTCAATAAAACAAAAATAAAAAAATTAAAAAAAATAAATAATAAAAATAAATTTTAAAAAATTTATGATGTTTCTGTCTCAGGCATATGCCACTCTGCCTGGCTTCAACTCATAGCAGTGGGTGTCACCACTATCCTACCCTGCCACCCAAGACACAAACCTGGGAATAAATCTTCCTCCTCTCACATCCTATCTCTCCTTAGTTACTGGCGATTTTCTCTCAGAACTGTTTCATTGCATTCTCTTTGCCAGGCTGCCTTTCAGACCCATCTAGGGAGTTTTGAAAAATGCTCACTCCTACGCCATTTTGAATCGGAATAGAGACATCAATATTTTTTTTCCCTGGGAAACTTGAGAACTTGATGTAACCCTTGGTGTTTCTCTCACACCTCTACTTCCACTACTTCTGCCTTTGGGCTCCCACTGCTTACAATCATATCCTCTCTTCCCACCTTGCTACTTCTTGCTCTTGTGTATACTCTCCCAGCCTCACCAATTTTTGCCTTGCCAGTCTGTGTCAAATCAGGGATTCTCCTTGGACTCTCTTGGTGCCCTGTAGGTCTCTATGCCTGTGCTTACTGTGCTGCTTCATAATAAGCCTGGGACCACAGAGCTGTGCACCACTTATGGCCAGGATCCCTCTCACTCATTTTTGTATACCCAGCACCTTCATAATCCCCTCTGTGCAGGCTATGTAGATAACTTTCAGAAAGGAGGAAAAGCTCGTGGGAAAGAGGCTGCTTAGGTTAGGTGAGGATGGGTTTGATTTTTCAACCAATTTTTCTTTTCACCCAAGAGTCTTTAAAACCAACATGATGACTCAGTTTAATACTCTGATCCTCCAGGCATCCACACTGAAAGTTGTTCAATAGCGTCCTATTTTGTATACAAAGTCTTATTCCACAGTGACCTGCAAGCTCCTTCCAATCTTTTTAGAAAAGTGTACTAAAAAGTGTAACATCAGTCTATTATTATCCTATATTATATTTCCCTTAAATTTTGTGACCATATTTAATGGTCACAAAAAAACCTAAATTTCTTTTGCTTGTGAAATATGATTATTTCAGATAAAATTATCTCAATTTTGACCACTTAACAATTTCTTTTTCCCTATGATATAAAAACTTGCTGTTCTGTACCCACACACTGTATTAAGAAAAAAAGAAATTCCAGACATTTAATCATAGCCATTACATAACAATTAAAAAGAACTTTTAAAGGATGCTTCAAAAGAAATACACAATACAAGTAATGTAGTTTGTGTCCTTTTAATAAACACACTTGCATAGTTAATTACAATTTTTTAAAAATAAAAACAGATTATCTCATGCCAAGCGTGCCCAGCATTTGCACAATCTCAATACCTTTAATATTATAGTTTTCAAGACAAACAAAATAAAAATTTAAGGCAAAAACAGCACTTTGCAACAATTTAATAATTTATTACATTACAGTAGCATCACAGCAGCATCCAATAGTGCCACTTTAGGCAAGTCTTTCAATATTTCCACTATAGATTTTATTTACAAGAACTGATAACGTGGTAAACTTCACTCTAAGAAAACTTGGCAATTAGCTTTGGACCGGACTTGGCATTTGTTCCTCTACCCCAATAACAGTTTTTTTTCATTCAAACTACTACTATTGGTATTGTGTTTTATGACATCAAAGTAGCAACTGCATGTTAGGTACTTTTATTTCAAAATTGCTTTTTTTGGTGGGGGTGTCTTTTTGAGACAAGGTTTCATTATGCAGTTTAGGCTGGCCTGGAACTCACTTTGTAACTCTGGCTGGACGTGCACTTGCAGCGATCCTCCTGTATCAGCCTCTTAAGTGCTGTGATTATAGGTGTGTTCCACCACAGCCAGCCACAAAATTACTTTTATTTTTTTTGAGAAATTATACAATGGACAGGGTTGATTTAAAACTTCTTTTTTTTTCCTTTTTTGGCAGAACCAGGGATTGAACTCAGGCCCTTGTGCTTGCCAGGGAAGCGCTTACTCTACTGAGCCATCTCCCTAGCCCCCTAAATTTTCTTTAAAAAAAATCAGCTTTTGTTTTAGAGCTGATTTTTTTTTTTCATTGCTGGAAAACCCATCAAGTCTAATCATGTGAAAAAATTATTATCACATATTGCAATCCTTAAATAAGCAAGTATTTTTCTCACAGTGTTCAAATTTACTTAGATGTATTTCTACTTAAACATTCTGTTTCTAGTAAATTCTTTTCTTCTCTAAGCAAATTGAAAGCTACTTTACACTGGCTGAGCAAGAAAACAAATACATGGCTGAATGAGGTATTGCCAAAGACTTCATGCAGTTCTGATGGACTCAAGTTAACAGAAGCTATCACACATATTTTGTTTTTAGCTTTCTCTTAAATAAGTGGCAAAATACCTACACAGAGAACTGCATTTTGTTAATACAGTTTATTTTCCAGACTGACATTCAGCTTACATATTGGGCCAGCATGTGATTTAATCTACAGGACCTGATGAACATGAATTTTAGACTGACTAAGGGTGCTAAGCTCAACCTGAATATCATTCCTAATAATCCATATTTATCAGTGCTAAAGTGAGGTGACTTGTTACAAGAATCTCTTTATGATTTATCTGTGTATTAGGAAAGCACAAATTCAAACTTATAAATAAAAAATGTTATACCAAATAATATGGTTAATAGTGGTCCAATTTCTAACCACAGTATTTAAAGTAATTGCCTTAAATTGAACTCCATAAGAGTGCAAAGCAGAAAGTTCAGGAGATAAAAGGTCAGACCAGCTAATCACAGAATATTTATTTATTTATTTATAATATATTTGATATAGGGTCACCGTGGCCAGCTCAGCATGCCTGGGAGTGGGGCTGGCCAGTGTGTGGTACCGGTGATTGAACCCCAGTCTCTGCGCTTGCCTAAGCAGGGACTTAGTCTGCTGAGCTTTCTCAAAGGTCCTATAATCACATAATTTTGAAAAGTCACTTCAATTCACAAGGATTCAATGTTTCAGTCTCTTTTAGTGATTGCAGGCAAATCTTTACCTATGCGTAAAAGTATTATTACTGTGTTCCTATTAATGTCTTATTTATAAAAGCACAATGACAATGTCAAATATTATAAAAAGAGGTGCTCTAGTAATCAGAAATCCCCACCTCAGGAAGCACACATATATATCTCCTTATACCCAAAAATTTGGAACACAGATATTTAAACTTTGTGAAGTTTTAACTAAGTTGATAATTTTTCCCAAGTTTTGTGAAATTATGATTTAAGCAATGTATGACTGAACTAATCTCCATTCATAATGTATAGGCACATTAACATAAATATTGCAAAAAATATGCTAACTTAAATTGAGATATAAAACATTTTTCTGTTTTAAAGAACTATGTGAAGAAATAAGACTCTGATTGTATGTACACTTTTCCTAATACTTAATCACAAACAGTAGATTGCAATGTAGTTTGTAAACATTTTGAATTGCATAAACTCACTGATTTTTAAATATAGTTTAATACTGTCTATTAAAACTCCCTTTTGCCTCAGTTAAGTACTGTCATTTGTCAGGTTATAACAGTGCCTGCTATTTCTAAAGTGTTCTCCTCTCAAGAAAGAGAATGTACAAGTAGCTGATGTGGTTGAAGAACAGAGATCAGCTGGGAGTTGGGATGGTAAAAATCAATCTCCTGGCCTCAGAGAAGCTGCATGACACGGAGGAATGCAGGCTGCAGGCATCCTGCCTTTACTCTGGCATCCTTCTTAGCTAAAGTCTGTTTCAGGGCACTTAAAACCTCTCATCGAGTCCTTATGATTTTTACTAAGCACACTGAGAATGCCAACCAGTGTCCCTTTGTGTAGTGGGACATGTAGTCACCTGATTACAATATATAACATGAATTCTGATTTTAGCATATAAATATAAGTGCTCTGCTTCAGCTAGAGGAGGGTGCATATCTGGCAGTCAATGCACACCTTTCATTTCTGAAGAACAGTAACTTAAGTTTATCAATAAAGAAGTAACATATGCTACAGCACATGACACAGACTCTTCATGAGCCCAGAGCACATAAAGATGCTAAAGGAACTTCCAAAGTACAGCACGCACTCTCTGGCAATTTGAACAGGCTTAACATATCCCACCTGCCATCGTAGGCCACTTTCCTCTTCCGTGAGAAAAGACAATCTCCCTACAAATGTTATTGCTCCAGTCTGATTACACAGAAAATAGAGAAAAGGTTATTTTCAGTTCTTGGCATTTAAACAAATCTAAATCTTGGTACTCATTGCGGCATGTTAGAAAGTAACAAAGAAAACAGTGCGGACCTGAGGGCAAATTGCAGAATGAGCCAATTAAGAGCGCACTGTGATTAGGGTTAGATCAAACATAATAGCAGAATATAAGCAAACTTCATCTTAATTCTGTAATGAATATACATGTTGCAATAACATTAGAAAAGCACAGCAGCCCATTCCGAACCAGACAGAACAGTTTGTGCAAATAGTGGGTCTTTGTGTGTTTGAACTCCCACCATATAAGGGCAAACTCAATATGCATGCTAATGACCTATAATTACCAAATTAAAAAAGAAGAAAAATGCTAAAGGATGCCAGAGTGAACAGAAGGGAAAGCCACACAAAGACCCACTATCCTTGAACTTGTTACAAATAAAATTTAACTGTAAATTAGAAACACAAAGAGATAATCACAAGTGGCTCTAACATTCAATCGAAGTAACTGAATTGTGTAGGAGATACTGGATCAGGGCTGCCTGCCCTGCCTCCAGGCTAGAGTCAGACTTGGATAGTGGGTCTCTGGGGTGCTTTCACAACTGGAAGACAACACTGGGTCCTAAAAAAAGAAAAATGAGGAATAAAATGAACATAACAAATTATGTGGATAAGAAAAATTTGATTTATAATAACATGCAACATCAACTCAGCAAATTCAAACTACTCTCAAAAGCTCTCAACCCTTATAAATGTTCTAGTCACATAATAAAATGGAAGAAATACTCATAAGCCCTAGGGAAACACAAATGTAATCTGTAGGTAACCAGTTCTTAATGGCTCATACAGAAACTATGAATAGATGATTCACTTGTAAAAATTTAGGTAAGTGTGATAAAGATTTCATATCAATTCCTGACTTTAAGGATTAATCATTTTATGAATCATACGCCATTAAAATTATAGGCTTATATAAACTTAATGTGAGTTATCATAATAGCTACCAATACAATTAGCTCAGTTCCACATGTCTAGAAGAAGACATTATTCTAGAAGAAGTGTGATTATTCAATTCTAATAAATAATTATTTCATTTTTATTTTATTTTATTTATTATTTTTTTTGGCGGAACTGGGCTTTGAACTCAGGCCCTTGTGCTTACCAGGGAAGCACTTATTCTACTGAGCCATCTCCCCAGCCCCTAAATAATTATTTCAAGTAGGCAAAACTGGTACTACTTGGTCTCCTAAGTGACATAAGTGAGTATGTAAATGGTTGTGGTTTTTTTTAGAAATTTTCCTAAGAATTAAAGAATTGAGAACTCTTTTAGTCTGGGATGAATGATAAACCTTTAATCACTCACTGAGGCAAAGCAATGTTTAGTTTTCACAGATGATCAAACTGAAAAAAATACATCAGCCCCAAACAAAGCGCAGAGACAAGTTATTGCTAACAGTGTTGTAATAGAGAACTTTGAAATTATTTTTTCTTTGAATTAATCCATTGAATGTTCTATTTGCCTAGATCTCAATATATGAAACGATCAAGGAATAATCAGTATGTCCTCACATCCCCATCTGTCCTTCTAGCAAACTGTCACGATTTATTCTTTGTCTCTCAGCTCAAATACCCTTTCTGACGTCTCCCACCACAACATGCCTTCTTTCCCCACACAGCTTTAGGGAATCTTTTCCTCACACATATTTGTATAAATATTAATTAATGCAATAATTATATTTATCTGTTTCTCTCTAAACTCTGAAACTACTTCAGAGTAACGTCAGTCTTTCTGTGTTCATGCTCCTAGCACTTATGACAGGACGTACTTACAAATCTAACTGAACAGGCACAGTGAATGTTAACATAAAACCCCCCAAAAGCCATAAAAATTAAAATACAAAGCACTTGGGAATTTTATTCCTTTAAAATGATTGTGTAGGTCAGATGTGATCGCAGGGCAACTTTTCTTCTTATTTCTATTTCAATATTGTTCCTTTTTTTTTTTTTAAACTTCAGGCAAGGTTTAAAACTGGTTCTTTTCTAAAGTTGTGCTGTCCAATGCAGTAGCTGTCAGTCACAAGTAGCTATTTTGCTTTAAATGAACTACAATAAAATTGAGTTTGAGTTATATCAGTCACATTCTGAATGCTCCAAAGCTACATGTGGCTAGTAGCCACTGTGTTGGACAGTGTAGACTGTTCTTCATCACAGAAAATTCTAGTAGATCCGGCAGTGCTTAAATGGGGTCCTCATCAACAGGCAGAGCCTGCCAGTTCCAGCCATATTAAAACAGCAAACAAGACATTCTCTGGCCAAAAGTAATTTGTATGACAATCATGTCCTCTGATAACTAATTCATATCAATTTATTTTCTATGTTAAATATTTACTGACAAGCTACTATTGCTTCTTTTAAGGATGAGAAGTTATCAGTCAATTTCCAGGAAGGTTACTTTCCCAGGAGGCTGTCATTAAGGTAATAACACAATATTTTAAAAACCATCATTTTATGGTATAGATTCTATAGAAACCAAAACGTATTGATACAATGGAATGTTGATACAATGGAATGACGTTTGGGATCACAGTCAAAGATTTTCCAGATACAGCAGGTCTGACAAATTATCTCTCCCACCCAGCTCCCAGAGAGGTGAGCAGATAATTCTAAACTGATTTCTAACTGATCACTATAAATAGCAAAACCACTACCATAGCTGAAAAATGGTCACTCATTATGCAATACAAGCTGTTATTTCTTTACCACTTCTGAAACCTTGAACCCTTTGTGAGTATATTCAAACTATATAAACAGGCCTCCCCTATCTACACACTGGAAAATTTAGTTCTAAAGGAAAGTCTTACCCCTAGAACTAGCTTTCAAGCTCTAAGGTGATAATAATGTATACAATTACAGACATGATATAAAATAACTTCATGGCCCTGGCACTGAGTCATAAATGTATCTGCTTTCACTGTGTTACATTTATATGTTCTTACCAACTAAATTAAAACTAAAGGTTCTACTTTTCTGAAATTTCACTAGCATGATAAAAATATAAACCCTGACCTACTTCATAAACAAAACTAAAAATAAAAAAGATATCAAAGTGCTATTTTATAAAGTTAAAAATTATTTACAAGTACTATTTATTCTTAGGTAATAACACTTTCAGATTTGGACCCCTGTTGTGAAAATAACGAGACCTGGGTTTATGTATCTTTATGTGGCATGAGGGAAATAATGAGAAGGCTGTAAAATTAATGGCATCTGAATACTAAAGGACAATTCTGAATAGGTGAATAGGGCAATTATAGTACTAGCTATTTTTTATTAAGCTAAAAAAGAACACAGGTGGTAGAGCAAGGTTGGTGGTGAGGGGCAGTTGCAGTATAATGGCTATTACACCAAAGGACCCCTGAGAGCAATTATGCATGTTTCAGATACAATCTCATATTAAGACTGGAAGCTAGCAAGAAATATTCAAAATAAAGCAGCACAACTTTTGATGTTGTGAAATATATCCTTTTGTTTTGTCCTATTGAAAACATTCATATACATTTGCTGTCTGTGCTGAGTTCAAGATCTACAACAGTAATAAATGTTACACTTAACACTGAAGTCGCCATGTCAGATGAGAAGTAAATAATTTGGTATTACTCACACTGTTGACTTGGATCTGAGTCTGTAGTCATCTTCACATAGTTTGAAGGAAAAAGACCAGTCATCCCATTGATCTCTCCTTGCCACCAGTCAGGGTCGTCTTTGTTCATAACATTAATAAACTGTCCCTTGGAGAAATTCAGCTCATCCTCATTATTTGCTACATAGTCATACATAGCAATCACCTGACACACTAACAAAAACAACAAAAGAATAAATTATTTTTTTAGAGATCAAAACTGTCCCTTTAATATTAAATACTTTAATATTAAATATTAAAGTAAATAAATTTTTTCTTGAACTGTTCTTTTGCCTACCCTCATTACCTCATTTCTTGTTATACAAAATTGAGAACTAACCACTCCAGTTAACAATCCCACAGAACTGCTTTCCTCCCCAGGTTGAAACATTTCAAGTAGGGAAAAAATTTAAGTATCAATGAGCATCAGATTGTTTTTACACAGAAGTTTTCAGAGGGAAGTTCTCAGTGGTGTGTTACTTCTAAAGCAGCAGTAAGAAAAAGAAAATTTCTCCTATCTTTCAAAGATAACTTAAGAAGTTGCTGAATTTTAGCAAAGTTCTCTAATGAAATACAAGTTAATCTACTTTCATACCAGCATGAAAGGCAGGTGTGGTTCTTTCACTGCTTGGACCCAGAAGTTTAACATGGCTGGCAGGGAACCAGCCCTTCTGTCGTTTTCTTCCTCTGGCCTATAAAATCAGCAAAAGAGATACATAATTGAAAGATAAGATTGTAGGGCATAAGGAGAAAAAAAACAAAACTCTCAGCTTTACAATACAGGATTCAACCATGTCCAAATACAAGTTTGGCTTCTGCACTTGGTTATGGGAAGGTAATCTTTAAATCCTTGGAATCTTTTGATGAGCAGGTTTTTTAAAATCTATCTGGAGATCTTGCTGAGCATGAAACAACTGGAAGGTTCACTACAGTTGTATTTCAAAGTGCTGGTGAAAGTCTATTGAGAGGTTGTTTAGCCTCAGAGGTCTCTGAATATTTCACACAAATAATATTTATAAGTAAGAGATTTTTATAGAGTTGTAATAAGTTTAAGTGAACTTAAAATGGTTTAGCTCATTGCAAATGTATTATGAAATTCTGATATAAATAAGAAGCCTTAAAATTTATGAAGAGCCATGATTCCCAGTTAGGGGGGCCCATCTTCAGAGGAAATAAGATAAACAGAAATTCAGGGGATTCTTTAAGAAGATACCAAATTTGAACATGTTATGCTTTTTGGAAATCCTAAGGCTCAGATTCTCAGTTTTTTTTTTGTGGTAGCAGGGATAGAATTCAGGACCTTGTGCTTGCCCGGTAGGCACTTATGCTGCTGAGCTATATTCCTGGCCCTTGATGTTCAACAATGAAGCTATGTTTATTTTTCTGTATTATATTAACTTAGCATAAAAATATAGCTATTATATCTCTCATCATCTTTCAACCCTAAAGTGCTAAGTTTTAATTACTAAAACATTTTAGAAATCTGAAAAAAAAGTTCTTTCTTTGAAACATAGACAGGCTTTTTTTTTTTTTTTTTTTTTTGATACCAGGGTCTGCACTATGTTTTCTTGGAGAACAGTTTAATAGGTACAGTGGTACCTCGGTCCACCAATGCTTATTTATAAACAATTTGGCTTGCAAACAGAAGTGGTTGGCAAAATTTTGTTTTTGTTTGGAAATTGAATGGATGACAAGTGTGGCTGCAGCAATCTTTCCCACACAAACAGAAACATGGCTATCTTTTCTAAAATTGTAGAACAAATTAAGTTCATGGACAAAGTCACTGCTGTGTTTTCTCTTCTTTTAAATTTTTATTTATTTTTTATGTATTTAGTACAAGGTCTATAGCATCTTACTACACAGATTGAACTCCTAGTGATCCTCCTGTTTTCAGCCTCCTAAGAGCTGGGATTATAGGTGCACACCACCATACCTAGTCTCAGTCGCCTTCTCAGTATGTCCCAGGGGGCAGGGCTGGAAGACACCTTGGAGATCAAACCCCAGTCTCTGAGTCTGTCTAAGCAGGTGCTTTAATCCACTGAGGTATCTGGCTGGCCCTGTGTTGTATTTTCTCAGTACAGACTAGATCAGGTTTTTCTCTTGGAAGAGCACACCACAGCCTATGGCTGTCCCAGGCAAAGATGGCAGTATGCGTCCTGTCAGGTGACGTGCATATCATTAAGGGATTATTGCTGGAAAATGATTATGTCTTCAGGGAAAGTTATTCTTTAAAATGTTACTAATAACTAAGTTGTGCTAAAAACAGTCAAAAGACTAGAGAAAAACCCAATATGCTAAAATGTTAACATTGATTACTCTAAGTATAATTACACAAAGGGAAGATAGAAAATTTAAATTGACTTTATCTTTTTTGAGAGCATTTATTATTTTTATAATAAAAATGGCAGATGTTAAAGAATCTTACCTGTAATTCCCCTTGCCACCACCCACTTGTATTTTTCTTTAGGATTAATATTAACTGTCCTGGTGCAAGGCTAAGTTGTTCAGCACCAGAAGCAACATATGCTGAAGTTACTTGGGCAATTTCTGAGAAGAAAAACACAACTGTGAATTCAAGACTATGACAAAGCAAACACTTGAATCAGTTCTCAAGCTCATTATTGTACATACCAGGTTTTTTGTTTGATGCTCCAGATTTGCTAGCACTCCCCAAATTCTACAAGGAAAAGACATATTTTTATCATTTCCTATAATCCAAATGTAAAAGTACTGAGCTTACTAGAAATGAAAAAATCTAATCCCAATGGTTTCTTTAAATGAATACCAAAATGACAATGAACCTTACATTAACTAAATAAGTGAACACTCCAATACTCATTAAGAAGTTTGGTCTATTAATGGAATACTTTGTAGACAAGCAGTTGATGTTGTCATCCACTGACTCAGCAGGATGAGCTCGTGCTCTGACTTTTCTTCAACTATCCAACATGCCCATCCGGGTCAAATGCATCACATTCACTGATGAGGTCAGCATCAATACCCACTCTCTACCACATATGTGAGGAGGCATCATGCCTTGCTCCTGTTCTCTCTAAAAATCCTGAATTACAGGTTCAGCAGAACAGGAGGCAATGATCTTAGTTTTTTACCATACTACCCCTAAACTGACTGAACCTGATTTAAGAACGAAAATAATCATACCATGATAGCAACTAATGTTTCTGTTGCCTTAAATATAAATAAGACCTATCATATTTCTTATTTTTTAGGCATTTACTTAAAAAATGCAAAGGGGTTATCAAAAAGAATTTTCATGGGCCAGCCAGATATCTCAGCAGACTAAAGCATCTACTTAGGCAGAGCATGGAGTCTGGGGTTTGAGTGCCATGCCGGCCATGCTCCCAGAGCACGCTGAGGAAATTGAGACTGGGTATGGTGGCATGTGCCTATAATATCAGCATTTGGGAGGCTGAAAACAGGAGGATCACAACAAGTCTGATCTGTGTAGTAAGACCCTGTACCAATTATAAATAAAATTTTATTTTCTGCTACTGTAACAGGTGGAATGAAAGTATTAGAGTTACTGGGAGTCTACAGGTAACGTTTTCTAAGTACTATGTAATAGGCACCGGTCTGAGCAGCTACACATATTTACCTGTTGAATTTTTAGAATAACACCATTAAGTAATTATGATCACCTTAATTTTATAGAGAAGAAAACTGAGGCATAGGAAAGTGATGTTACTTGTCCAAGGTCCCCTAGTCTCTTAGTGGTACAGCCAGGCAATAACCCAGCTACTTGTGCACTGCAGGGAAGGCTCTGAACATTTGACTGATAGATCCCTGGAAATAGACCCTGGGCCCCTTCTAAGAGTCTGTGGGGTGAAAATAATTTGCATGACAATACGAAGGCAGTGCTTACTTTCATTGTGAGTAAAACTATTGTTGCTGAGTTGAGTGTGGTGGTGCACATCTGTAATTCTAGCACTGGGGGCAGGGCAGGAAGATCACTGTGAATTGCAGGCCAGTTTGGGTACATAGTACATTGAAGGCCTGCCTGAACTATATACAGGACCCTGTCACAAACAAACAAGCAGGCTCTACTGGTGCTTTAGCATGAATCAGGACACCGGTACTTAATTATACTATTAGTCATAGTATTCTTTAGTACTGTGTACTCACAGCAAAAAAAAAAAAAGCCAGTTTCATTTAAAGATGTCCTTGATACTTGAAATTTTACTAAATGTTAATCCTTTTGAGTACACATCTTTAATAATTTCGTGTGACTAAACAGAAGTGTGCCTAAAACATTTCTGCTGCAGCCAAACATGCCTGTTATCCCAGCTCTCAGGAGACTAAGGCAAGAGAATCTCCATATGTGCAAGTCCAGCCCGGGCCTTAGAGTGAGTTCAGGGTTGGCATGAACTATACAGTGAGATCTTGTCTCAAAAAAACCCCAACAAAATAAATAAATAATAAAAAAAGTACAAAGATTGTCTCAAGGAACAGGACTTGTGTGAATGAACTGTGAGCTAAATTTTTTTCATGGAACATTTTTACTTCAAGAAATTGACAGGGAATGATTTTTTTTTTTTTTTGCCTCCTGCTTTTGCTGTGGTTCACAGGCGTGCTTCACCGCGCCCGGGTTGCAGGCAGGGCCAGGCGGCCGCACCCGCCGGGGGCGGGGCCAGGCAGCGCATAGGGAATGATTTAGATTTGTGATTTAGCCATTATTTTCTCAAAACTGAAATGAAATGAAGTAAACCCTTCACTTCAAGGAAAATAGTTGGTAGCACTTATTGTCAATGATAAAATTCAAACTTTCATATGTGACAGCTTTCCAGACTTTTCTGATGAGTGGTGATACTAATCATCATGGTTTCTTGATACCACTTAATGAAGTATTTCAATACAGGGAACTTTGCATAATTCAGTGATTCAATATTTGCCAAATGAACAGTGAATGTCATTGCATTTCAAACAACAAATGGGTTAAAGATCATCCAATGTGCACAACAGACTAATGAATTTTAATATAATAGTGATATTCACTGATATGGCTTTAAATTTCATGTTGTACCTAGCCTATAATAAGTTAGTACTTGTCAAGTTTTAGCATAACAGAATCAAAGAATATCCACAGACATCTTGAATTATTAAATATGTTCCCATTTTCTTCTTTTTGTGGTACTAGGGAATGAACTCAGGACTTTGTGCTTGCCAGGCAGGCATTTATGCTGCTGTTATTTCCTTGGTCCCTGTGTTTCTATTTTCTTTCATGTCTGTATCAGGTAGAATTTTTCTTATATAATATGTAACAACAGACTAAATATAGAAAGAGATTCAAGAATCTTTCTATCTTCAATTAAGCCAGACCTTAAAAGAGATCTGTGGGAATATAAAATAATGCTATTCCAGCTAAGTATTTTTCTTGAAAAATACAGTTTTTTTTTTTTAACAGAAAGTTCTTTATGTTGCCATATAGTGGATTTAACTATTATTTTTTAAATGAATTAATAAATATTTAAATAACTTTAGTTTTTCTAATTTCTAATATAGTAAATATCACTAAATACAATCTATAACTAAATACAATCTATAACTTAAAAAAAAAACTTTTGAGATGGTCATCAGTAATTTTCCTTTTGAGACAGGAACATACTATGTACTTTAGGCTGGCCTTGAACTTATGGCATCCTTCTGTCTCAGCCTCCCAAGTGCTAGGATCACAGGTGTGAACCACTATGCTCAGCCCAATAATTTTTTTTTTTCTTTTTTTTTTTTTTTGTCTTTTTGAGACAGGGTCTCACTATGCAGTTCAGGCTGGCCTTAAACTCACTTTGTAGCTCAGGCTGGTCTCGAACTCACAACAATCCTCCTGCCTCAGCCTCCCGAGTGCTGGGATTACAGGCCTGCGCCACCACGCCTGGCTCAGCCCAATAATTTTTAAGAATCCAGAACATCTGAGAACTGTTTTATATTATATTGGTGACAGAATTAAAAGCAGTAGGAACTTCAGAGTGCAGCAAGTCACATTAATGTTAGTGCCTTAGAGAACAGATTTAAGGACTTCTTTATGGCCTTCTGTAAAGCAATGAATCCAGAACCACTTCTTAGTTCTGATTATCATGAGGCTCAACCTTATCTCTGACTCTTGCTCCTAGAATTTCATAAATTTCCTTCCACTTTTCTTTTTTTTGTCTTTTTGAGGCAGGGTCTCACTATGCAATTCAGGCTGGCCTTAAGCTCACTTTGTAGCTCAGGCTGGCCTCGAACTCACAACAATCCTCCTGCCTCAGCCTCCCGAGTGCTGGGATTACAGGCCTGCGCCACCACGCCCGGCTTCCTTCCACTTGTCTTCTAATTGGTATCATATCCTACAATAAAATCTATAGCATTAGAATTATCTTGAATGGCTTCCTTATAACCAAAGTAGGCTGACCAAAATCATACATACAATCTCTTTTAAGTATGAATCCTGAACAGTAAGAATAGAATGACTTTGCTTTTAATACCAAAATAAGGCTACCTCTTGATCTTTTGGTTTGACATAGTTTGATGGGAAAATTCCAGTTTTATCTCCAATGCTTCCTGTCCACCATTCTCCATCTTTTCGTGTCACCAGTATTTCTTCACCTTCAGTGAAAGTCAAATCTCCTGGTTCTACACTTGAATATGGGTAAAGTGCAATATATTCTGTAGGGAACAAAGTAAAAGAAGTAGATTTTCATTGATGATTACAGAAGCAAAAAAAGAAATGAGGTTAATCTGTAAGATATGTTTGCCATAAGAGATCTTTTCTCTCCCATATAAGAAGATCTCAGTGGGTATGGTAGTACATGCCTATAATCCCAGCACTCTGAGACTAGAGGCAGGAGGACTGCAAACTCAAACCCAGCCCCAGCAACTGAGTGACTTAGTGAGACCTGGCCTGAAAATATAAAATAATGAAACACAAAAAGGGCTGGGATGTAGTTCAGCGCAGAGGCACTGGGTACCATCACTAACACCAGAAAGGAAAAAGCTCTGAAAGGTGCAGCTTAAAGGTGCACACCTGTAACCCCTGTATACTAGGGAGGCTGAGGTAGAAGGACCACCAGTTTAAGTCCAGTCTAGAATACACCCTGAGAACCTGTCTCAAAAATCAAAATAAAGCAAAAAGATCTAAAGGTAGAAAAAGGAATGAAAGCATTTTATTATTTAATAATTGCCTTAAAAAATTGATTTAACATAAAGCTTTATTAAGGGGCTTCTTTCTTCCCCCAATTGCTTTGTTACCACCATTGATTTTAAACACCAAGAATCAGTGAAAACTACAAACACATATTAATATTGTTCAGATAATGAAACTGAGGCTGAATGAGGTTAAGTCACTTCAAAGATAAGAGTCAAGATAAAAAAAAATTTCAACTTGTACAAAATATATGTTCAACTGTTCAATTCTGTGCTCTTCAGTTCTTTTATTTACACAGTTGTATCTAGGAGACAGTAGCACTAGAAACCAATTTCTAGTACAATGTCCCAGATCCTAGCACAGTGCTTGGCTTTAAGTAGATGTTAATATCTGTTAATGATGACCTAGAAGAAAATGTATATGTTTCTATCTTGGTTTTTGTTCTTGTGATTATTTTTACTTAGAAGAAAAAAGTTATTTCTGGGTTTGAGATGTTTTTGATTTTCTCTTCTAGTTTTATTTGTATTTATTTGCCAACATGTAATTTGATCACAAACTAGCAGTGATCAGAAACACAACCTACAGCCTATTTACCATCCAGGTTCCCAGTATTACTCAATTTAGCTGATTTAACAAAACTAAAAGTAATTATGAAGTTTATAGAAATTGCAGTAAGTAAAGTCATTTCCAAAATTCTCCTTTTTCCTAGGTCCTGTTCACAGCTCTCATTCCACAAAACATTCACGATGGCAGCATCATTAGAGACCTCAGTCCCTCCCTTTGCGGCTCAGCCCATTGCCTATGTCCAGAAGCCTCTTTTGTTCTGCCATTGTGCAAGGTCCTATTCATTGCTGACGATGAAGCAACACTGCTCCCTCTGGGGATTCACAGCTCCTACTCAGATCTAAGTTGGTTTTTGTTCACTAATTATAGAAATGCTTCATAACTATAGGCCAGTGGTGGCAAACCTATGGCACACATGTGATGGCAGGTTACCACTAAAAGCCCAAGAGGCTTGCCATCACTGTTGCAGGGTCATCCTCTCCATTCTACTGGGAGCAGTTTAGAGAATATATCTATTCCTGTATCTTTTTGGTGCTAACAGAGAATTGTGTAAATATTGAATAAACTAATTTGTCATCAAATTTTTTTTTTAGCAAAACATGGAATGATGGAATGTACTTCAGCTCTTCAACTTCACAAAGGACATATACATTTCAATTATAAATCTATGTAACTATTAACAAATATTGTCTGAAATTTGGGCAATTTGTGAAAATTTCATTTTTCACATCAACAAAACCAAAATAATATACTACCTGAACAACTTAAAGCCTGTCCAAAAATATTGTTTGCAATGTTTATAGAGCACCACAATTTCAAATCCTAACTAATGATTTATATGGCACACTATAATTGAAATGCGGTTTGTAGACATGGATATGTACTGAAATTTTCTTATCTCCTAAAAAACTAGTTAATCATCACAACTTTATTTATAATCTTATATATATGCTGACATGTTTTAGCACAGCCTTCCTAAAAGTGCCAAGCCATGTTTTCTCTGTATTTTCATAATGTGAATATATGCAGCACATTTTCCTAACCTCACTTTAACAGTAAGAGCACAGAAATGGAGCAGCAATGTATGAAGTCAAATAATGAGTCAGTCACTAAAATGACTCCCATCTAATTTACCATTGCCAAAAGCTCACCTTCTCCAACTGGATGGGGTGTGGAGGTAGGTTTCTTATTTATAGATGCATACAAGGCTTCTGGTCTGCCAAATAAATACACCATAAGAAACAGTGAAACAAATGAAAAAGATACAAGCAAACAAAGAACAAGAATGGTGATCTGATCAATACAGCATTCTCAAGTGTCTCAGTACAGTCTAGAAATACTCTGACACACAAAACTTTCCTGTGGAACTATAATACTTAATATTAAAGTAAGGTCAATGTGATTCATACACTGGCACCTTAGTAAGTACTCTTTGGGAAAGCATTTATGGAGCTTGGCTTGGGCAATATCTGGCTATTATTTATTGTATATTAAACACATAAGTAATAAAAATCTTTTATAGATCCTCAGAACAGGTGTAACTTAGTTCCATTTTTAAAACTTAATTAATTAATTTGATACAGGATCTCACTATGCAGCTTGGACTCACAGTGATCTTCCTGTGTCAGCCTCCCCAGTGTTGGGGTTACAGGTGTGCACCACCACGGTATGTGGTACTGGGGATGAAACCTGGGTCCTTGCCTTTGTCCAGCAGGTGCTTAGACTGCTGAGCAATTTCCTCAGCCCTTTTATTTCCATTTTAATCTAGAAAAATTGTTTTCAAAAATCAGGAAGACTCAGCTTTACAAGCTCGATACCAGTGGGATGTGCCAGGTCCCTGGGCCTCATGAGTAATTTTATAGTATAAGCAAGGAGGTTTGCAAGTTCACAGAAGGAAAGTTCTTTTTTTTTTTTTTGATAGCTAATTATATATATATATATTTTTTCTTTTTTTTAAATAAAATAATCCAACACAGATCAGCAGTCTACATAGAAGTGGGTTATCCACAGAAGTTGTTGACTTGAGCCATTCACTGCTTATTATATTAATATGACTTTACTTTATATACCTCCATTTTTATGCTTTTCTGCTGGATGGTTAAGACCAAGATAAAGCAAGACCTATATAACAAAAATGTAACTTTTGTATCAGATAAGGTCTGTCAGGTACCCTCAGGGTTTATCCTGTAATCCTGTACTGCACTTTGTAGATCCCTTGTCAGTGTCAGCCTTGTGGATGAGTCATGGCCATTGCTTGACCAATTTGCTCTCTGTGGAAGCCTGAGAGAAAGTTTTCTCTCCATGTGACTATCCTTAGGCACACTATACATCATCAATTGCATTCCTCTGTGGCCCCATAATTTCCTTGATCAGAAAATTTGGGGCACTACTGAGTTACGTGATGTTACATTATAAATTCTCCTGTCCTGAGTCCTCACTGACCTTTTTGAAGGGCTAAGGCCAAAATGTTGGCTGAAGAAGGAAAAATCTTAATAAAACTCATGGCCAGTACTGAAGAGACTGCCTCATTCTGTGCTGAGTTCTCCATTACTGCACGTTCTCAAGTTACATAACTTGGATCTTTTAGAAAGAACATATAACTGAAAAGAAGTTAGAAAAAATGCCCTCCAAAACATGTATACTCATCTTTTTTTGCTTACATATTCTTCTGTGTTAAAAGTTAAGGAGATTAAATAAGATATTTCCTACAAAGGGTCAAGCATATGTCAGCACACAAATTTCAGCTATGTGTTATTGTCTCAGTTCAGACTTCGAAAATTCCGTGTCAGTTTGAAAAGCAATTTCTGTATTTGAACTATACTGTTAAGCAGGAATTCAACAGTGAAAGAATCCTTAAAGACTATTATGTTCAGACTTTTCATTTAATCAATTAGAAAACTGAAGACCAAAGTTTGCTCAGTATGGTCTGGAAAGAATGGCAGAGCCAGAACTCAAGCCTTGTGGTTTCTGAAGACTCCCATTCTGTCAGACTGCTTTCTGTCTAGACCAGCTTCCAACACAAAAGGTAGCTGTCAACAGGCATATTATATAGTGCTTATTTCTTTGTGTTAAGATATTTGGTAGCTTTTGCTTTGTTTTGAAACAGGTCTCACTATGTAGTGCAGTCTGGCCTCAAATACATTAACCCTCTTTCCTCAGACTCCTGAGTCCTAGGATTATACATGTGTGCCATCTAGCCCAGCAACACCGCTAACTTCATTCCCCTAAAGACTAGGAAATAAAGGCCAGAGATCTTAACTCTCTAGCTTTTCATTTTGCTCATTTGAAAGTTCATTCGTGTGATTATTTCTTTCCTCATTTACTGATCTAATATAATTCAACAGCTATGATGTGCTAAGATTGTATTAGGCATGAGAACAGTGAAAAATAAATAATAGCAACAGAAGAGATGGACCTGTGGCTCCATGAGCTCTTTCAATAACAATATAGGTTTAAAAAGTCAGTAACTATAATGCCATATGCTAGAAGCAATAGTGATGTTATGTTTAAGGAACCCTGGAGGCCCAGAAACAGGAATGCTCCAAGTTTGTAAAGGTGAGGAGCTCAGTCAGGAGTTATTTAAAAGCTGGGTTCTGTGGAGCACCTCTGTACTCTAGTACCTGGGAGGCTGAGGCAGGAGGGGGGATCACAAGTTGAAGCCTCACCTGGGTAATAAAAAGTGTCAGGGATTTAGCTCAGTGTGAGGGTCCTTAGTTTAATCTCTAGTGTAAAAGCAAACAACAAAAGGATTTTAAAATTGAAAATTTTCAGTAAACAAGGGAAAAATGTCATGAAGGAACTAAAAACAAAAACAAAAACTTTCAACTGATTTTATGGCACCAAGAAAGCAATACATCTAAATTCTTAAATATAATGCTTAGAATACCTCAATTCTGAAAAAAGACTAGAAGAATAGTCTAACACTGGCAGAAACACCTTTGGTACACCTCTCCCCCTAAGAACTGCCTTCTGGATACCAAACCCAAGCATAAACTTTTACAAGTATTTACTAGTGAGAGCACCAACATGCACATGTCCCTAAACACAGAGACACTTACTCTCCACGCTTTATTTCGCTCCCAGGAATGATCTTGACGTAAGATTTTGGAAACCATCCTCTCCCTCCATGCACTTCCCCAAACCACCAATTCTCTTGCTGCTCTAAGACGGTAATGACGTCATGCTTGGAGAAGTTCAGGTGGTTATCCTTCTTTGCAGTCCAGGAACAAAGGGCCTGTGCTCTCAGGTTTTCTACAACCTGCCCCTGTGAATACAATCACACACCCCAAGTAAAGAAACAAAATACCATGGGAATCGAGATGTCAGCTTCTGAGTATATAACAAACTTACTGTTCAAAAAGATAGGATTGGTGTGGTTGTGACATCACTATAATCTACTAACTAACCAAACCAAACCAAACAAAAGTTAGGTAAGAGGGACAACCCAATCAGGTGCAGGCTCCTCTGTGCCAGGCTCCTTGGCACAGGGGGGAATGGTGATTACTGGAGGACATATCCATAGCTACTTAGTATTCTACACACTACTTAACACACCCTGTTCTCTGTTATGCCCTCTCATGTTTTAAGAGTATTTTGTAATCAGTAAGTACCTCTTAGCATTTTTTATTCCTTCTATCTACTTTCTTCCGTGTCTAAATTCCTTAAAGAAAGAATTGTTGGGCCAGGAATATAGCTCAGTGGCACAGCACTTATACGGCAAGCTTGAGGTCATTAGTTCAATATCTAGTACAAAAAAAGAAAAGAAATGTTTTAAACTTGTTTTCCAGGGTCACTCCTTGATCCCTTACAATATAAGTTTTGTACCATCAGACTACTGAATCTTTTCCAGACAGTTAGGAAATAACTGTCTAATAACATTAGAAGTAAAAAATTTCTAAAACTTTCCTCTTCTGATCTCTACACAGTGGTGACATTACTAAAACTGTTATAGTTTCCAAAGCTCACTCTGATAATTATGGGTTCCTCTTGTCCAGCTCTCTTCCCTTATTGTCTTACATGACTTGTTGAGTAATATTTGTGCCTATAAATCATTCCTTTTCTGTGAGCTCTCAACTTATACATAAAAACACCACTGTGTACTCCCACTGGTTGTCTCTACTGCAGATACCTCAAGTTACCATGTCTGAAACGTAATGCTTTTAGGATTTAGGACACCACACAGCCTCTGCCTGCACTGCCTGTCAAAGACAATGATCTTACTGTTCTTTCAGTTGCTCAAGTTAAATTCTCTTAAGAATTATCTTTAACTCCACCTCCTTTTCACTCTCCACTTTCACTGAACTATTTTGTTAATTCTTAATACTATCTATTTTTATTACTATAGCAGTGGTTCAAACCACATCTCATTACTTAGTTACTGTATTAGCCTCTCTTAATTAATCATTTCCTTTCACTTCTTTTTGCCCATATAGCCTTTACATTACCACCAGGGTTATTTTTCTTAAGTACACCATCAACTCCTCTTAAAAACTTCTCTTGGCTTATCACTGTCAAGTTGCTTAACATGGTATTAAATGCTTCATCAGTACATCTCAACCTCATCTCTTAAACTTCTTCATGAACTCTCTGTTCTAACTGTAATATAAATCATTCTCATTTTCTACAAATACTGTATTTCCATTAAAACAAGACCTGATCAGGAAATAAGCCCCATGATATTTTGAGGATGGTAGTAATATATAAGCCCTACCTCCACAACAAGTTCTAGTTAAGATCATCGGCCACATGGAAGTACTTTGTTGGACTACATGATAGATATGTCAAATTATGACATTAACATATAATCAAATATAAATAAATAACACTAGCATAGTTAAAATTAAATAACATAAATTATAATTAAGTATTTTTAAATATCCAAGTGAGTGCTTTGGGGTGAGAGAAAAACACTTATATAAACAGAGAGACTTAAGACTTCTTGCCAATGTCCAACCAGAGCACAGATACAAGACATTAAAGTGTTTGAGACAGTGTCTGCATCTTGCACAATGAATAATCACTAGAACAATGCGCAATGTATTAATTGTTGAAAATGTGCTAATTGGTTGTGAAACTGTCTCATTGATATTTGTTTCTCAATAAAATTATTGAAAAAAAAGACATTAATAATGTGTGCCCTTGATAATGAATGGATGTAGATGTGTCTGTATGAATTTTTTTAATGTATTTAGTAAGGGGTCTACAGGGTCTCAATATACAGATCAGACTCATAGTGATCCTCCTGTTTTTCAGCCTTCCAAGGGTTGGGATTACAGGCATGCACCACCATGCCCAGTCTTAGTCACTGTCTCAGTGTGCCCCAAGGGTGGGGCCAGCACAGCACACCAGGGATCAAACCCGGGTCCCTGCACCTGCCTAAGTAAGAGCGTCAGTCCACTGAGCCATCTGGCTGGCCCTCTTATATGAATCTATATAAATCAACATATCATATGATGTAACAAATGTACTTAATTCACTTGTGTGAAATAAAGAAATGTTTTCTGAATTTTGGCGCCTGCAATTCTTTACTTCATGTGGACCATCTCTGGACCATCATTCTTTTATTTCTTTCTTTTCTTTTTTTTTTTTTTTTTTTTTTGTGGAACCGGGAATTGAACTCAGGCCCTTGCGCTTGCCAAGGAAGTGCTTATTCCACACTGAGCTATCTCCCCAGCCGTGGACCATCATTCTTAAATATGATCTATACTGTCATTTCTGTCTAAGTCTTTAATTAACACTCTATTTAATAGAAAACTTTGTAAAGCCTTGTAAACATCATAACTTCAGTGAAGAATTCATGGGATAAAAATCACTGGTAGCTGTGTTGTCAATGTACTACAAACAGGCTACATGGATATGAAGTGCTCACTTAAGGAGAACTCTATTGCTGGGTATGAGAAACGGGGACCAGTGTCCTGTAGGAAATGCAGTTGAAAAGAATTCAGGCCAGAATTTGGGTTTGGAGAGTTATGACAATATTCCAGAAGAAGAGGACACAATGATGGTATTTGAATAAATACAGATTTTTGTTCATAAATAATCATAGATTGTTGTACATGGAAAATAAAATAGCCACTGAAAATAAAGACTTGTTGGGTGACCCAGTCTTATTTTTGGGGAAATATGACAGCTTGCATTGCTGTGCTTCAGGAACTCCCCAAATTGTTCTTTCATTACAGTAATTTCTGCTTGGTGAAATCTTGAAGGGCTACTGAAGTATCTTCTTTTAATGAAGACTTCTCCAACTCCCAGACTAAATGTTGTCTCCTTTCTCTTAGGACCTTGTAAAAATCTTTGTTAGATTTCTTGCATTTTATCATTATTTGTATGTCTATCTCCTTTATTAGATGGTGATCTACTTAAAGGCAGGAGATTTTGACCTTTTTTTTTTTTTTTGGTCTTTTTGAGACAGGATCTCACTATGCAGTTCAGGCTGGCCTTCAGCTCACTTTGTAGCTCAGGCTGGTCTCGAACTCACAACAATCCTCCTGCCTCAGCCTCCCTAGTGCTGGGATTACAGGCATGCGCCACCACGCCCAGTGATTTTGACATTTTTCCCTTAAACTTCTATGCACAATAAAATGCTGGTCTAATTATTTAATAAACATTCATGAAGTGAACCCTATAGGATTTTGTTGTGATGAAGCCTGCAATTTCTTCATAGAAATGTTAAAGTAACAATAATGACAGTGGTTATATTGAATTCAGAGACTAAATACATAAAACGAAGTTTGAAGGTTTTCACATAAATTACTTATTTATGTGAAAAAGCAAAAACCTCTCATGCCCAAATCTCATCTCTTTTACTTGGTACTATGGTAATTAATTGCTGAAAATCGTCTAATAAGCATTCTTCAACTTCACATGTACATTAAGAACAAAAAATGGCTGCTTTGGTTAAATGAGTGAATAATGCCTTTGTACAAAGTCTTTATTCAATTTATATGAATCAGAGCAAACTCAAAGAATAAAACAGACAAAAATTATATACAACATACCTGTCCATGAATAGGTGATACGGATCCAGGGGATACAGTGCGAGTAAAAGCTGATTTTTTCTGCCATGATGTATTAACAGTTAGGTTTGAAAAAGATACATTTTGATAATCAGTCACTGAAGCTGGTTGATTTGAAGACGGTGGTCTGCAAATATAACACTTTAATATATTTAACTGTTTAGACCCTAATGAAGTACGATATATCTACCAGTATGTCATATACACTAGGTTTAAACAGAATTTATGAAAGAAAAGAATTCATGAACAAACTACTGACCCATGCTTTCATTTGATAAATTTTAGTATTAGATTAGGAATAATTGACAGTACTAGGAAGTATCAGGTGAACGCAATTACATCTTAGCATTTATATATTGAGAGAGACATAGAAATTTCACCATCAACTCAAAACTTACTCAGAAGTTGAGGTAGCAGACAAAGATACTGTAGGAGGAAGTAAGGCCTTCTTAGGAGATACAGTTTTCTCACTTGATGGCACTTTTTCTACATAGTTGCCTGGAAACCAGCCGAAGTTTCCTTGAAAACTGCCATAAAGCCAATCAGGCTCTCCTACGGTTTTTTCATCAACCTGTGAAAACAAAAAGAATTATTAATATTGCTCAGAAATCCACATATTTACAATGGAAAAAGGTACAGACTACTGTATAGCATTCTCATGTTCCAAAGTGAAACTAATAGTGAAGGCTTTTTCTATAAATTACTATAGGTTACAATTTTATATTAGTGAATACATGAAAATAGTTTACAAAGACAAACAGTATTATACACAGCTTATGCTGGAAAAGTCTCTTGAAACCAAGGGTCCTTATGCTCCAATTTCCACTGCCAAATAGTAACTTGCTATTCTTCTTAGTTTCTTTGTATCATCTTCTATTTTTTAAATAATATGCTTATGCTGCTATTTCTTAAATTATTTTTAGACATTATTGGCTTTTGGTTACGGAAAATGAAAACTTAACTCACTATACTCTCTTTCCCCACAAATACTGTTACATAATAATTTCTTTAAATTATATGTAATGTTTATATTATGACTACATAAATGACACCTGAGTCTAACAGTATTCTGCCAGCATTTCTTTTCTTATAGTTTTTATTTCCTTAAGAGTTATTATTTTGTCTTTTATTTCTCTTTGTCTTTTTTTTTTTTTTTTTCAGAACCAGGGAATGAACTCAGGATCCTGCACTTGCCAGGCAAGCATTTACTCTACTGAGCCATCTCCCTGGCCCTCTTTGTTCTTAAAAGGTCTCTTGAACAGTCTTCTTGAACTCATAACTAAACCTCTGAACACTATTTTCCAAATGATATAGAATCAGGTGAGTTTCACCACTGGCTTTTCTGCCTCATGCTATTCTTTGAACAGGCTACATTCTCCCAGTGTGGTCAGTTTTCTACATAATAATGAATCCCAAAGCTATGTTCTTTGGACTGACTTCTCAGTAGGAAACAATCTCTACTTTCCATTCCTTCCAACACAGCTTTACCAAGATGTCCCAAGGGAATTTCTAACTCAAGTCTAAGACTGAATATTACTCTATATTCACTCATCCTTAGCTTACTATTTTGCCTAAAAGTTCTATATTTTTATTATTCCTAGACTTTGTCATTCTAAGTAAAAAAAATCTCTGGCTCTTATTTCTTACACTTCTATAGCCAGGGACATTGTCACTAAAAACTTCTGAATTTTTTTAAAAACTACTCACTAATCTCTTTAAGGCCATGTGCGTGTGTGTGTGTGTGTGTGTGTGTGTGTGTGTGTGTAGTGTTTCTTACACTTCTATAGCCAGGGACATTGTCACTAAAAACTTCTGAATTTTTTTTAAAACTACTCACTAATCTCTTTAAGGCCGTGTGTGTGTGTGTGTGTGTGTGTGTGTGTGTGTGTGTGTGTGTAGTGTTACTGGGAATTAAACCTATTGCCTTCACACTGAACTATTTCCCCAGTTCTTTCTAAGTTATTTTAATTTTTGAAAGAGGGTCTCACTTAGTCATTAAGTTGGCCAGGCTAGGCTCAAGCTTGTAATCCTCAGACTTCTAGAGTGCTGGTATTACAGAGATATGCCACCACACCTAGCTATGCCTTTTCATTTTCTACCTAAGATTACTATAATCTTTACTGATCCTTGAAGATTCTGTTAACTTACACCAAATCAAGCCAGTGTTAATACTGTCATAAACAATGTATCACACTGTATTGCCATGTGCACTTATCTTTTGTCTATTATCCCATTTTATTGGATTCATCTAGCATACCTGTAAGCATTCTACTTACTTCATTGAATAAATATGGCAACTGTGTCTTTTTCATTTCACTTTCCATTAAAATCATATAGGATCCACTGATACTTGTAAAATCAGGTGAGGGTATAATTAATACTAATTTTTGTTTTAAAGTATTTATACACCTATGAAAAGTCACCTTAATCAAGGTAATGAATATATCCATCACCCCCAAGTTTCTTCTCATTCCATTGTCAATCCTGGCCTATGACAACAGATTAGCCTGTACTTTCTAGAATTTTATATAAATAAAATCATACAGTATGTGCCTTTTTTCTTGTTTGCCTTCTTTCACTCAAATACATGGAGATCTAGCACTCATTCCTTTTTCTCAAATTTTTATTAATACATGTTTGCAATACATTTGATATTCACCATGGCATTCGTTCCTGTCACTGCTTGAGTTGTTACACCATATGGACATGTTACACTTTATCTTCCACCTGCTTATAAACATCTGAGTTTGTTTTCAGTCCTTACTCATACACATAAAGCTGCCAGGCACATTTCTGGTCATATGGACATATCCTTTCAATTCACATGGCTAGGTCACATGGAAAGTGCACATTCAACTCTTCTGGTTGTAAATAATGGCCTGTTAAGATATAATTCACATCCCATACAGAAACTAAGTCCAAGTCTGCAGCTTCTAAAACCTAACTGTTTCTGCTATATTCCACTAGCTCCATCAAATGTGACTCCCTGAATCTTTTCTTATTTATACACTATACAGATTGTGGTAATATAATGAAGAGCTTTATTCCACAGGAGAAATAGCCTACATACAGTTAAGGCTGCAGAACCTACCACCAGTCCTTATTTATTTATTTATTACAGTGTCTCGCTACATATCACGGACTCTTTTTTGGGGGGGTCAGCTCAGCCCGCCCTGGGGGAGGGGCTGGCACAGCATGTGGTGCTGGGGATCGAACCGCGGTCCCTGAGAGCTCGCCTAAGCAGGCACTTTAGACCACTGAGCTATCTTGCCAGTCCCCTCCAGTCCTTTTTAACAGTTACCACAAAACAATCAGTTTCTCAAAATTTTCTTTTCTTGATTTTTTGACCCAGAGTCTCAAAATATGTAATACAGGCTGGCCTAGAACTCATGGGGATCCTCCTGAATGCTGGGATGGCATGTGTGTGCCACCATACTCATCTTCAGAATTTTATTTTTAATTAAAATAGAAAAATCACCCCACCTTTTACAATATGAAGCTATATGGCATAGTGAAAAAATACTAGTCTTAAGACTCAGAATACATATATTCTACTCTGGCACTGCAATGCTAACAGAATTTGTGTGAGTCTAAGCTTCCTTGCCTGGAATATAGCAGTAATAGCAACTGTTCCATGCAGATATGAATGCACAAGTATGTTACACAGGAGGTATGGTCTAAGGACCAAAATACTTTAAGAAAATAACTATTGCCAGGTGTGGGGACGCACGCCTGGAATCCCGGCACTTGGGAGGCAGAGATAGGAGGATTGCTCTGAGTTTGAGACCAGCCTGGCTACATAGTGAGACCTTATCTCAAAAAACAAACAACATAAATTATGAAAAATTTTGGTCAATGCATTTTTACAGACAGTAAAATTTTATGATTACAGCTTATTCAGGAGAAAAATGACGTTCCTACCTGAATTATATCCCCAGAATTGAAACTCAACTCATCATGGTTCCTTGCTTCAAAAGGGTATAATGCTCTATAATTCACCAAAGCAGTAGTTGTCTCACCTAAAGAGAATGCAATGCTATAAGTTGCTACTTGCATGTATTCACATCTTTGTTATGATTTAATACAGACCTCTGAAAATCTAAAGGAAAAAAAAATTGAGCATCAAAAACATACAATGAAAATTCACTGGACACAGACTTGTTAGAACTTAAATATCCTGACTAATCATATGATCAATATAAAAGCAAAGAAGGATGTTTGTTCATCTCAAATAAGGGAGAAGGCAGTAAAACAAAGGGGGACGTGCAGGCTGAGGTCTGTGCAGGGATGGGGAACAGGGTGGAGCAGTAGCCAGGCCACGCTGTACACAGTGGAAGGAGACCAAGCAGGGTTTCCTCTGTGGTGGGCAGAGCACAACAGGGAAGAAAAGCAAAAAGGGTCACAAGTAACATCACATAAAACAAGTTGGCTGAAGAAAAATCCAGATTACCAGTAAGGTCCTAAAGGAAAATAGTAGAAAAGTTCACAAATCCATTTGGCTTGATAAGATGAATACTTGTTCACATTTAGAATAGATGCTTTAACTTGTAAAATTCTAAACATATTGTACTGTTACTATGAACTGAAAGGTTTTTACACATGCAGAAGAGGATGTACTCATACTAAGCTACTGAGGGAATGGCTCAGAGGGATATAAAAGCAAAGTATTCTTTTCAGAAAAATTCAATGTGAAAAGACTTAAAATTTTACTGTTGTTTCATTAAAAATAAACAACTCAGACCTACATACCTGGGTGGCAAGTGCAAGGACCCAGGTCCAATTTCCAGCACCACATGCCATGCCAGCCTTGCCATGGGGAGCATGCTGTGCCCACCATGGCGGCACAAGCCTGTAATTCCAGCACTGGGGAGGCTAAGGCAGAAGGATTGCTACAAGTCTGAGCTGCACACTGAGACCCTATGCCACATACATACATACATAAACATCTTAAAAAATAAACAGCTTATAGTGATTAAATTAAATATTCAAAATTATTTTTGGTAATTATGAAAGCCATGCCAGGGTCTTTTTGGTTAATCAGTGGTAAACGATCTTCTCCTGCTGTGGTAAGACAAGTCTGAATCCAGGGAATTTTGTTTTAAAACGCCTACATACTTTTCATCCAAGGTTTATTCTAAATATTTTTTCTAAGATTAGCAACTTTCTGTTTTTCTTTTTTTCTTGTCTTTTTGAGACAGGGTTTCACTATGCATTGCAGGCTGGCCTTGAGCTCACTTTGTAGCCCAGGCTGGTCTCAAACTCACAACAATCCTCCTGCCTCAGCCTCCTGAGTTCTTGGATTACAGCCATGCCCCTCTATGCCCAGCCCACCTTGTTAAGATTGTTGATTAGTCTTAAGAGAATCAAATCCATTTTTATCTTTTCCTTACATTTTTTCTCTTCAGGTTTTTGTTCCTCTTTAAATTTTTCTTGTGTCTTTTCTCCCTGAAGTCGCTTTTGTTTCTCTTCTTCCTCCTTTCTAAGACTTTCTCTCCATAAATTTTCTTTTCCTTGCTTTGCTTTCCTTAAAATACAACAAAAGTAGTTTGTGTATGCCATAATGTTTTCTTTACATGAAATAAAAATGTAATAGAAGTTCTAGTTCCTGTAAGGTAGAGCAACATAGTATTAGCTGAAGGACTGGGGGAAATTAGCTGAAGGATTGGAGATGAAACTGAAGCCAGTCCATCAATCAAAAGACAGACCTTGGATTAATGTGTCACAGTTCCCCACACCTCCAATTCCTTCCTGCATCCCTTTCAAACCCAAAGAGAAAAACAAAACAAACCAAAAAAACCGACAAAATATAAAAAAGAAAACTATTTGCAAACAGATCTAAAAATTATTTCCATATAAATTTTTCATGAGGTTTGCCTTTTAGCTTTTATCTCCACTATCCTATTTAGTTCTTGTTGTGAAGACTCAGTGCTCTGGAAGTGCAAAATGCTTCTGAAAAGCTTACTTCATGCATTACCATGCCAAAGTCTTTTTTTTTTTTTTTAATGTGTTTAGTACAGGCTCTACAGAGTTTCACTGCACAGATCGCACTTGGAGTGATTCTCCTGTTTTTAGCCTCCTAAGCACTGGGGATTACAGGTGTGCACCACCACGCCCAGTCTCAAATGCTGTCTCAGTGTGCCAGTGTAAGGCTGGCATGGCAGGCCCAAAAAGTCTTTTTACACTTGCTTAGGTAACATTTTCCTCTATAAGCCCATAGGACCATGCTTCTCACATGTTTCTATGTCATCTGATAGTAGAGATGTTCATTTAATTATTTTGGTTTTTTGAGGTGGGGTCTTGCTAGATAGCCCAGGCTGGCCTTGAACTCACAACAGTCTTCCTGCTTCATCTTCTCAAATGCTGGGATTATAGGTGCTTACCCACAGATGACCTATGATCAGACTTAATTATTTTAGTGTTAGAACTAATGCACACTATAGTTCTCCCTTGCATGCATCTTTCTGACCTTCCTAAGAAACAGAATGACCACCACTTAATTTAGTACCTTCTCAAGGCACAATGTGAGCAGTGGAGACTATAGCATTCTAACCTTCGGCTTACTTCTAAAGTCTCTATTCCTTAATTTCTGAACAAATTTGGAAATTCTGAATAATTCGAAAAATTGTAGCCCCCTGGTCCTCAATCTTTTCTCTTCATCCCCTAAGTGTCTCCTAACATCCTGATGCCTCCATCAGCTACCTTCATCTTGTTTTTTTTTTCATCACTGGATACTTTTTCCAAGAGCTTTCCATAACTGAAATCCACATCTCTCTCTTGATGACTGAGGTTTTTTTGTTGCCCTTAATTACCTTAAGCTGACTTTCTCTGTCCTTTCCCTGGTACCCTTCCAAGCTTAGAATAACTGTCTCTACTAATAGTGTTTGGACGGGATATCATGTCTGCATCTAGTACTATGAATAACTACTATGAAAATAACAATATCTAATGTATTAATTATTGAAACTGTCCTACTAACCTGTTTTGAAACTATCTCACTGCTATGTGTTTCTCAATAAAATTAATTTTAAAAAAATAGAATGACTGTCTCAGCCTCACTTGATTTGCTGTAGCATTGTGAACAACTACCAGTATCAGAATATCTACCACATTGCCAGCCCTGACCCCAGGGCACGTTGAGACAGCGATTGAGACTGGGCATGGTGTCATGCACCTATAATCCTAGCACTTGGGCATGGTGTCATGTGCCTATAAGCCCAGCACTTGGGAGGCTGTAATTAGGAGAATCACTATGAGTCTGATCTATGCAGTGAGACCCTGTAGACCCTGAACTAGAATACAAAAAAAAAAAAAAAAAAAAAAAAGAAAAGAATATTTACCACATATTTACAGGACAAACAAAAGCACCAGAGAGGTCACTAAATTCTGGTAATTTTTTTTTTTTAAATTTATTTTTTTGTACAGGATCTCACTACACAGTTTGGACCTGTTTTCAACCTCCCCAGCACTGGGATTATATGCACTATGACACCCAGACTCAGTGGCTGGCTCAATGCACCCAGGGGTGGAGCCAGCATGGCATGTGATGACTGGAAATCAAACCCTGGTCCCTGAGCTTGCCTAAGCGGGCACTTAAGTCCCCTGAGCTATCTCGCTGGCCATCTGGTAAACTTTCTGAAGCAAGAGCCAGTGGGTAAGAAACTGGTTCTGTGCTAGAAGATACTTCATAAGTTCGACAAGAGAACAGATATCTAAAGTGTGAAACCTATTACCAGTAACTTGGGACAAGAAGAGAATGTATCTGGGTGAAAGCCACATGAAGTAAGATGTAGTACTAAAACAGCCTGAACTGATTAGAACCTACAAATTCCTTTTTTTTTTTTCTTTCTTTCATTGAAGTAAGATAACAGGAAGGATGATGAATTGAATGAAAACCTGTACTACTGATAGTCTGTTGGCCTAAAAGGACTTGTGAAATAGAGTTGCCAATATACTTGTGTGTGTCAACAGAAAATTCTAGCTGTGTAATCACTGCAAAATTCCCTTGTTCAATGGTAAGTGGCAAACAAATTCTACTGTCACTGCTTCTATAGTATTCTATTATTTCTGGTTAGGAGGCCACAAAAGTAGGAATTTTGGAGTAAACAGTATTTGAGCAATTTGTTTACCTGTCTGACTCACCTACTATAATTATGAGGAATTCAGAAGCAGGAGTAATCCAGGGTTTATCTGCAACACAGCCTATACTAGCCTGTCAATAAAAATGTCTTGAAAGTAGCTTTTCTGAAATTATTAAGAGCCAGGGATATAGCTCAGTGGCACAGTGCCAAGTGTGAAGTCCTGAGTTTGATTTGTGCAACCAAAAAAAAAAAAAAAGAAAAAGGAAATCATTAAGAATGAAGCCTGGGTGGGCCTGGGGGTACACATCTGGAATCCTAGCACTTGGGAGGCAGATGGATTGCCACAAGTTTGAGACCCACTGGGGTCCCATGGTGAGGCCTAGACTGGCTATATTTCGAGACCCTGTCTAAAACAACAACAAAAATGTAAAACTAGTAGACTTTTTCTTGCCTCCTTAGTGACTGGTAGTTCTTTTGTGGATAGTATTCACCTACTCTTCACCAAAGCAAAGAAATATTGGGTCACTGATATTAATGAAGTATACTAACTTCTGACACTAGATAACTTGGGAGAAATACTGGGCTATATTAGAAAAGGATATTTTTTTCTTCCAGTCTTGGGGAGTAAAGCCAGGACCTCCACACTGAGCTACATCTCCAACCCTTTTTAATTATTTTATTTTTATATAGGGTCTTGCCAAGTTGCCCAGGCAACTTAAATTTCAGATCCTCCTACCTCAGCTACCTAAAGTGCTGAGATTACAAATGTGCACCACCACAACAGGCCAAAAAAAAGAGGATCTTACTGAGAAAAAAAAAAAAAAAAACCATGTAGAATAGTGCCAGTAAGATAGCTCAATGGACTAAGTGAATGCTTAGGCAAGCACAGGGACTAGGGCTCAATTCTTGGCACCACATGCCACATCAGGCCTGCCCAGAGGTACACTGAGCTGGCCAATGAGACAGGGCGTGGTGGTGCATGCCTGTAATCCCAGTGCTGGGGAGGTTGAAAATAGAAGAATCACTATGAGTCTGAGCTATATAGTGAGGCCCTGCACCAACTACATGAAAAAAAAAAAAAAAAAAAAAAAAAAAGATCGTGTGGAGTCACTAAGGGAATGGTTCTAGACTTTAGATATCCCAAGTATTTTACTTTTGCTCTAGAGACAATCAATATACTGCATCTTAGTAACATAAAGAGAACTGCATCATTATAGCATTTGACATACAATTTTTTTATAAAATTAAATATTTTGTTTTAATGATCTTTCTAGATAAGTAATAGATTTATTATGGAAAGACAGAACTAATGAATGCTTATTATATATATTATACTATGCCTTATATATTAGTTTATTTAATGTTCATTTTACCTATTGGGATTGTATGTATTAATGTCTTTTTTTTCAGATGGAGAAACTGAGGTTTCAGAAGGCAAAGTGACTTAACAATGGATATGCAGGTAGTAAGTGGGGGACAAAGAATTCTAATTCAGGTCTTACTCCAAAGTCTGTTTTTTTTTTTTTAACTGATACTGTAACCTCAGAATCAAAATGGAAGTTTTATAAGTGATATCACTTTATTTCATTTGGCAGAATCATCACATCACTGGTTACAAAGTCTGTATTTTTTAGCAATTAATGTGTAAAGCCCTATATGCTAATATTTGTATCTGAGCACCTACACTGAAGACAGCAATGTACAATACAAAAACAATGGATGAATACCTATCATCTTGTTCTTCTAAATGTATACCATTTCAAAATGTCTTATCAGTTAGGATTATACTCTCTTTAAAATAAATTTTAAAAAATAAAAGTAAAAAGAACATAAAAAGTAAGTTTTATTGAAAGTGTTAATGTTCAATTATTTGTCCAATCTTACATACCTTTATCTGTTAATCTGAGCAACGGACAGGATAAAAATACATACTATAACAACCATTATGAATTTGCTATTCCTGTTTTGAAAATCTATGGTATTTATATTCTTGTATGTTACTGTTTGTCTTTGCATTTGCTATTACACTTTTGTTTTTGTTTATACTCTTGAAAATCCAATCAAATCAAATTTTTAAAAGAGAACAAAGTCTGTATTTATTAGCAAAACATAAAATTTAGGACTGAAAAGGAGGTCTGAATTTATAAACTTTAGAATACAACCAGCATCCTAGCATAATTTTTTATTTTCCTTAGGTTCTCATAGCTAAACAAAAGATATAGGCAACAAAATAAAAAATCCTAACAGCTATAAAGTGTAATAAATTATCAGTTACCTTGAAGCCTCATCTTCTAGTTTCTTTTTCTGTATTAGCTCTAATCTTTTTTTTTCAATTTCCTTCAACTTATCATGTTTGATCTTATGAAGCTGCTCAAGGGCTAGCTGCTGCGTATTGTAGCTTTCTCTTAGTTCCTAAGGATAAAATGCAAATATGTCAATTCTTGAATGACTTAAATACCCTCATCTTATCTAATGTGACATTCACATTAAATGACAGATACTCTAAAGAAAGTTAAAGGTTTAAGTTTTAAAAAAAAAAAAGCCAGACGATAAAATCTTAAATACAAGTATTTAAGCCAAACAGCTACTCTGACAAATACGTTAAAATATAAAATATGTAAAAAAATACTTTCATACCAGTTCATTTCTCAAGAACATAGAATCTTCAACAATCCAATTCTTTAATTTGGAATGGCATTTTTGATTAAAAAGTAATTCATTTAAGTACAGGAGAATAATTTGCTTATAATAAGATTTAAAGAGGAATTTTGTTCCGCAATATACACTCACACACACACACACAGATATATATATATATATATATATATATATATATATATATATATTTTTTTTTTTTTTTTTTTTTTTTTTTTTTTTTCAATGAAGTTAGCAGCAATTGTATCCATTGGGACCTTGAACTAAACAGAAGCAATTAATAAACAATTTAACTCCAAGCTGCCTGACTCTTAACAATCTTTGGTTTCAAAGAATTCACAATCTCAAAGTACCCAAATGTAGGATAAAGACAAGCACATTACCAGAAACCTGGGCTTATGTTGGCTGTGTTCTATCTCTTTCTTCCAACCCACTTCCTTCCTGTGGGAACCTCATCCCCCGCCCCCATCCCTCCAATCTTCTAGTTTTGGTAGGTCTGTCAAACTCAGTATTCCTCCATTTCCCCTGAGGGGTGGCGATTCCTATCATATAATTTAAATTGGGCGGGGCTAGGGAGATGGCTCAGTGGAATAAGTGCCTCCCTGGCAAGCGCAAGGGCCTGAGTTCAATCCTGGGAACATATTTTGGCCCAGTTCTGCAAAAAAAAAAAAACGGCCTAAATATGTTCCCAGGATTCAGATACAGTGAATAGATCCTTGAGAAAAATACTTTTTCTAGGCTCATTAAACTGGGATAAAGTAAACCTAGAGCTGTCTCACTACAAAGTGAAACCTCAAGTGGTAGGAATGATATTGATGCAGCAATGTGAGAAGCAAGGATTGGAGAGAGGTGAAAGTCAGGGGAAAACACTAGGACAGGAACGTCCAACCTTTTAGAGCTTTCAGTGACACAAACAGCCTGGCATTAGAACTAGGAGAACTGAATCTAGCTCCACTACTGAACTGTCCCTGTTCAGTAGCTCTCCTGTTTGTTTAGTTATAACCCCTACATTCCACCAGTAACCACTTGTCTGCTTAACTATTTTGAACTGGATTTCTTTCGCTTGGAACCTATAAAATCCTTAATGAAGGAGTAAGAAGAGACTGGAGGAGAGGAACAAACAAAACAAAAGACTAAAGTAAAAGAAATTTTATGACAGTGGTGGGAACTAGACAATATTTGGGTGGAATGTTTTTCATTTTCTCTAAGTTTTCATATTTGTGTGCAAATTTTGGCTCTTCTCCAAAGTTAAAATGACCTAGATGAAATGGAAACATTTTGAACTGATTCAAGACATCCAGGAAGCTGTGACAGCACCGTGAAAGACACTCGAGAAAAAGGACTTCCAGAACCACTTTTCTTCACAAGGTAGCAAGAAAAATGGATGCTTACAGCAATGCAAGTAATTTGAGGGGGATGGATGACAATGTGCCTTTTATTGTAATAGTTCTAAAATTTAAACACCTGTATTTTCAATTGCATTTCATATAACTCAGCTATAAAGCAACATAACTAAGACCAAAATTCTTCTCAGTCATCGAAAAAGTCATGGAAGGCAAAGTAGTGGCTCAAATGGAACAAATGAACAATTTGCTGATACACCAATCTTGTAAAACAGATCTTATCAGGACCATTTAATTTCTTCTTTTTTTAAAATCACAACCATTTCTGAGGCTCAGGAAATTAAGTGACTTACTTCAAATCCTGTAATTCTGAACTGTTTCTACTATACTATTCATTTCTATACCATAGATTCTATACTGACTTTAAGTTGAGTTAAATAACTAAATTACCAAAACAACTAATTTGTTTCAAAACAGCTGTTTGTTATTATTGGCTGGGAAAACATTTTAAATGACTGAAATAAACAAGGGCTGGCCAGATAACTCAGCAGGACTAAAGCATCTGCTTAGGCAGAACGCAGCCGATGATTCCAGGCGTGCCTGCCAAGGCGTGCTAAGACAGCCAACTGAGACTGGGCATGGTGGCATGAGCCTGTAATCCCAGTGCTGGGGAGGCTGAAAATAGGAAGATCACTATAAGTCTGATCTATGTAGTGAGACCCTGTAAGACCCCATACTAAATACATTTAATAAATAAATAAATAAATAAAGGTCTCAGAAGAAAGATAACCTGCACACCCATTCTCTCAGTGCCTGGTAGAACATACAAGAGAAGAGGGATCATCTGCCTCCACAGCTTCACCCTGACTTTGATCAGCCATCTGTAGGACTTGAGTGAGGAATGTGCACAGTGATGCCAACTGCAGATATGGGTACAATGATGATGTCTCAGAAAGGTCTGGGATCAATTCACCATGGGATTATTTCACCATTTTTTGTAACAGAAGACAAAAATATAAGCTAAGGTAATGAGACAGACTCTCAGAAAAAGCTCATGATCCCTATGACACATTATAGAAAACTACTAGAAACTTAAGACCAAAGAAATGGTTAAAATTAACCAACAGAGAAAGCATTACATCTCCTGATAGCTGACTTCATAATATAAAAGCATGAAAGCCAAAGCAGAAAACAACATATTGAAAATATTTTTCATAAATTAAAGTGAAATAGACATTTACAGGAAAAAAATAAACAAAAATCCAACAGTAACGAAATTGTTTTAAAGGAAACATACTAAACAGTAAAGGGCATTTTTTGAGCAGCTGAAAATCAACTGGAGATGAAGCATAAAGATACAGGAAAGAAAGGCCAATTGAAATTGAGATAAATAACATGATACATCTTAATGAACACTAACAGTATAAAACAATTAACAAAAATTGCTATGGAGGTTAAAGTATACAACGAGTGGATGAACACTGGAGGCGCATAATAAATGTAGCTAAGGCGTCCTGAGGTCTTGGCATTATCCAGGGAGTAGTAAAATTATTAATTTATATTAGGCTCAAATAAATCAAGGATGTATATTGTAATCTCTAGGATACTCATCAACAAAAAAGTACAAGTTATAACAAGCTATAAAGGAAGATTTAAACAAACAACAACAAAAAAAACTACCCAAAACAAAAAACATGCACTTGGTCCAAAAGAGGCAAAGAAAGAAAAAGGAACACAGAGCAGGTGAGACAAATAGCAAAGAGAAAAATGGCAGATTCAAGTCTCAATTTGTAATTACAAAGAAGGTAAACAGACTACACCAATTAAATTATAAAGATATGTTTTTGGGGTTTTTTTTTATATTTTTAGAGAAGGGTCTACAGGGTGCTTAGGGTCTCACTACTAGATTGGACTCAAGTGATCAGCCTCCCATGAGCTTCGATTATAGGCTTGCACAGGCCACCACACCCAGTTCCAATTGCTGTCTCAACGTGCCCCTGGAGGCAGGGCTGGCATGGCACACCCAGGGACTGAACCCCCAGGCCCTGAGCCTGCTTGCAGGTGCTTTAATCTACTTAGCTATTTGGCCTGCCTTAAAGATATGTTTGAATTAGAAATTCCAACTATCTGTTATTTAAGATACATTTTAAATGTAAAAACCCAAAACATATGCCATACTAACTAACTGAGCTGATACAGCTAAACTATTATTAGAAAAAGAAGTCTTTAAGGTAAGTGGCATTTCCTGAGGAACATAAAACAAATTTACTAGGTAAATTTGCGCCCAAGTAATAGTATCAAAATTTGTAAAGTAAAAACCTGGGTGGGCACAGTGGCACATATCTGTAACCCAGCATATGGGAGGCAGAGGTAGGAGTGATAACAAACTCAAGCCCAGGTTGGGCTATTTATCCACTTGAGACCCTGCCTCAAAATAAAACATAAAAAAAATGATGCAGATGTAGCTCAGTATGAAGGCCCTGGGTTCAATCCCCAGTACCTCATACAACAAAAACAACAACAGTGAATCCAGAGGAAAAGACAAATCCATAATCAAAGTGGAAAGTTTATCTTAGCAAACTCCATAACTGACAAAAAAAAAAGCAGACAAGATCAGTAATCCAACAACCATCTTGCCTTCACTGTACAGCAGCAGACCTTATCCTGGGGGCTGTAAGATATTCCAACAATTCAGAGTTCTATGAACTCAAACAAAACACAATTACTGGCTGGGCGTGGTGGCGCATGCCTGTAATCCCTGCACTCGAGAAGCTGAGGCAGGAGGACTGTTGTGAGTTCGAGACCAGCCTGAGCTACAAAGTGAGCTCGAGGCCAGCCTGAACTGCATAGTGAGACCCTATCTCAAAAAGACAAAAAAAAATAAAATAAAATAAAAAATAAACAAAAACACACAATTACTTCTCACTTTCACTAATACCTACCTGAAACAGCACTTTCTTTAATTTCAAGTGTAATAAAACACAGTAAGAATTAGCTGCATTTGCAATAAATTTTTTTTTTCATTTTTATGTATTTGGTAGACAGTCTCACTACACAGATCAGACTTGTGATTCTCCTGTTTTCAAGGACTCGGTGGCTGGCTCAGCATACAATGCAGGTAGAGCTGGCACAACATGCCTGGTTCCTGCACTTGCCAAAGCAGGCACTTAGTCTGCAGAGCTATCTCACTGGCTCTAACTTGTAATATTTTTAATCAGCAGAAATCATAGATATTTTGTCATATTTTATGGATAACTTGACTTCAAAACGGTATAGCTCTAGATATTTAAATTAAATTAATGTAGAAGCACACACATAAATTACTTTAAAAGCTATTTTACTGTTCTTACAATGTTGGTTTTGCTTTTTTTTTTGAGAAAAAGGTTTGCTATGTAGTTTAGGCTGGCCTTGAACATGTAGAGATCCTCCCGCCTCAGCCTCCCTAGTGCTACGATTACAGGTGTGTGCTTCTACATCTGGTTCATAATTTTTAAATAACTATATACTATACTTCATTTTATGAATTTATATTATTATTTTGAGAACAGGTCTGGAAACCACCAAGTTTTTGGAAAGTCCAAGGCATAAACATGGTTTGGAGGCTCTGCTGTAGAAACCAGTGTTTCTATCGTATGCCTCAGGTAGCAGCTGTTACGCAAACACCCCATATTAGACTTTATTTGGAGAAAAGAAGTTCCAAAGGCAGGTCTGAAATTGTCTAAAGGAAGGAAGAACACGTTCCATTAATCCTTACACTTATACGTAAGTCCCTGATTAATGACCACTAAAATTGCAAACTTTCACAGGTGTACTCTATGGTGTTCTGTCTAAAAGACTCTCTGCAAACTTATGAACAAATCTGACTTAGAAACAATTCAACTAGAATGGAACTTGTTCCTAATTTGGGAACTTACCGTATTATGGGCTTGGGAAAATTTTTCCAACATCTAACTAAAGCTCATTGAAGTTTTTAGTTACAATCCAAAGGGCATCACTAACATAGACTATGCTAGTCTTTTGGAACACAGGATAAGACCTAACTCCCAGGAGGAAGTCACAGTTCTGGTGTTGACAGATTCTCTTTTCCTTCCACACAAAGCACTTCTCCACTCATTAGTCAAATTAAACAGTGATAACTTCCCAACACACTAAAGATACTTTGGAGATTCTGGACAGTAGTAAAAATACTGTATCCGTATAACACTTAAAAGTTCACAAAGTATGTGCATATGTGTCTATGTTATTCCAATCACTTATCATAAGATTCTTTAAAGACAATGCAGACATCAGCTTTGTTCTATAAATGTTGAAAACAAAATTTAGAGAGTAAATGACAAATAGTTACAAAACTAAAATGCAACATGAACAATACTAGAACTCACTTTTCCAGATTCCTAAGTCAGTATGTTTTCAGTGCCTTTCACCATTTGCAACTGAATAATGCATGAATTTTCAACCAGTTTTCATCCTCACTGTGACCTTCCATTCTGTTGATTGTATCATTCTTTTTTTTTTTTTTTTTTTTCTTTTTGGTACCAGGGATGGAACTCAGGACTTTGCACTCACCAGGCAGGTACTCATGCTGTGGAGCTATCTCCCTGGCCCTGCTCATTCTTTCTTCGTTATGAGCACCCCTTTCTTTCCTCACATCCCTTCACATCTACTTCATATTTCAGAATTCACTTTGGTAATTTTTTATGCTAAAACCTTGAACTCCATTATCCCTCCCAACTGACCCATGTCTTATAAAAAGCCAAGATTAGATGAACCCATGAAACTTTCATTAGCCTTCTCTGTACTTATACTTCAATGGATGAACATTAGTGAAAAAAGTAATATAATTAGGCATGCTGTTTTCAGTTAAAATTTTACAACTTTCACCTTCAAACTTGTTCTATTGTCAAGCTTGCAACCTCTGTTCCCATTAAGAGGTCATGCCTACTTCTTGCTGAAACTTCCTAATCTTTGATCCAGCTAAAAACTTTGCCCTATTAAACCACCAGACCAGAACTCTATTATTCCATTTCAAAATCAGTAAAACTTCCTGTACCTGAATTATCCTAAGTCTTAAAACAATCAACTTCATACTTTTTAACAACAAAGTGAACAGCATTCACCTGTCTTTACATTATGCTGGAAGTCATTTAATTTTTAAAAAATCTTTTATTAGGGGCCAGGGAGATGGCTCAGTGGAATAAGCACTTCCCTGGCAAGTGCAAGGGCCTGAGTTCAATCCCTGGTTCCACAAAAGAAAAAAAATCTTTTATTAATTTACTTATGTGGTACAGGGTCTCACTATGCAGCTCAAACTCATAGGTCCTCCTGTCTCAGCCTCCCCAGTGATGAGATTACAGGCATGAACCACCATGCCCAGTTTTGATGTTCATCATGGTGGCTCAGCATGCGGTATCAGGGATCAAACCTGGGGTCTTGCATTTGAAACAGCCCCTGGAAGTATCATTTCTTATGTATTCCTATAATCTATGCTTTAGTTTCTGTCTTAATGTTTCCTCAGGGAACATCAATTATCACCAGTTCTTATATTGCATCTCAATTTCTCTTTTCTTCTTCCTTTTATCTACTGCATCCTTCAAGTCTTTCTTAGTCCCTCCACCCAAACTTCTTTCCTTTAACCCATGTTCTCTTTTCCCTTTCCCCAGGATATTCATGCTCACTAAACTCCAGTGCAGCCACCCCTCTTACCCAATCTGATATAATCCACCTTTTGCTTACCATGGTTTTCCTGGCAAAATCTTCAAAAGTGTCCTAGTTGACAAAGTTAATGAGTATTTTTCAGTACTACATTAACTGATCATCCAGCATCACTTTTCTGCCTCTAAGAGCCCCTTTTCTTTTTATGGATTTGGTATAGGCTCTTACTACACAGCTTGGACTAGTGATCCTCTTGTTTTCAGCCTCCCCAGCACTCGGATTACAGGAGTTTGCTGCAATACCTGGACTCAGTGGCTAGCTCAGCACATTTGTGGGCAGGGCTGGCAAAGCATGTGGGGCCAGGGATTGAACCCTGGTCTCTGTGCCTGCCTAAGCAAGCATTTAGTCTGCAAAGCTATCTTGCTGGCCCTTTTCTTTTTTCCTGTGACCACACATACAATCAAGTTGGCTGACCACTCTGACTATAGATATTACACCCTTTAGTTTCTTAATTGCCTCTGATGAAAGTACCAGTAAACAGTGAAAGATGAGAAGGCAGGAAGCAGAAGAAAGTAAAACAGGAGAGAAGAATAATCTGCTGGCCTGTAGAGAATCAAATGCTAACTAGGAAAACAGACTACCTGAGTGAATAAAGACCACAAATTATCACTGATGTTCATTTTACTGATAAGAAACTTGGGTGTAAATTTCTGTTTGATCTGTATCCAAAGTTTTAAAGCCAGATAATCTGGCCAGTCATGCATAACCACACAGCTAACCATGGGACCAGGCTGCTGCCATCTTTCTAATCTGCCCTACCTTTGCTTAGGTAACACAGGAGTTACACTTACATGTTCACTGTGAAATTGCCTACTGTCATCCATTTTAATACAAAGTAGAATGTGTGGTCAAAGTATGTATGGACAAGCAAGTGATAAATACGAAGCACCTTTCTTCAAACTGTATTAAAGTAGTAATTTATTGAGTATTATCCATGGCAAAGTGACAATCTGAAATGCAGGATAAAAAAATAGAAATACTTTTACCTGAAGTACAAGCACATCTAAATCCAAGGCCTGGTAACAGCCCTAACTAGAGCCGTCTCTGCACTACTGGCTCTTTAAAAATTTTCCTAGGTAGGGCTGGAGAGCTGGCTCAGCAGCAAAAGTACCTGCGGGTAAGCACCAGGTCCTAAATTCAACCCCTGGTGCCAACAAATAAAGTAAGATATAGCCTGAGGCACACATGACATTACCCTGCCATAAATTTCAGAAAGCACAAGTTTATACAATGGTTTTCAATGATACAGGTAACATATAATCTTTCTCTTAGTTTTTCTTTGAATGAAATTAGTAGCCATCCCATTAGTCAATCTAACAGGATATGAACATGTCCAATCTGTAGTCTGCCATTTTTTGGCCCTCTTTTTTTGAATAAAGAATTTAAGCCATATATTATATATATTACAGCTAATGTGCGTAAGTAACAAAACTATCTTTGTAAAAATATTTTTTATTATAACATTTAAATAAACAAGAATCAAAATAAAGGAAGAAAAAAAAAAGGTAGGCCCTGGTTGGACACACTTGACGGAAACTGCTGGGTTCCTCATAAGAAAGGTTACTGAAGGCAACCTCCCCAATATCTGGCATCAGATTCAAACAGGCAGTTAGACAGCAGAAAGATACTTAAGCAGGAAAAAAAAGTCTTTATTGTATATGTTACTTCAAACAAAGATATTCAGTTTAAGGCAAAGAATAGTTTAGTTAAAAAAGAAAAAAAAAGAAAAGAAAATAATAAAGTAACTCAAAGGAGCTAGATATTAGAAAATAACCTTAAGTAAGAGGAAGAGGTTGTTGAGACAGCTTAGCAGAGACAAAAGGCACTGAAGAACAGAGTCATCCATATTCCCACACTGTAAGATAAGGCAGATAAAAAGCCAGTTAAACTATGTACAGATTAAAAAAAAGTAGGGGTGATATCTTGGCTGGCTTGTTTGACCATCAATGACTATTTACTTTCTTTTTTAAAAAATTGCTTCCTCTAGGATACATGCTTACATTATTAACATTTTCACCTCAATTTTTTCTCTTTAACTGAAGTCACCATGTTGATTTTTCTTTATCAAGGTTTTTTACTTGTTGATATTAGGGTTATTCTCAATTAGCAAGACAAAAAAATAGCTTTCTCATAGAAATGCTGTGTAACAATTTGTGCACTAAAAACTTTACACCCAGTTAGCAAAGGAATGATACTAATCCCAAAGTTGAACAACTCATCATTACTCTTATTTTTAGCTTTTATTATTGCCTTATATAGGATATAACTAACATTGCAAAGAAAGATAATTTATACAGTATGCTTTGGACATCTGCTCTACTACTTTCGCAAATAACGAGTCACAAACTTGATTTTTCATGCAAAGTTTATGGTACTACATTCTGCTTTGGATTTTACTATTGCATTATTTCATAAAAAAGTTAATTAAATTATATCATAATAAAAGAACAAAAAAGAACTACCACCACCAGAACTATTTTAAAATTGCCATGTTTTCCATTTTAGACTATTACCTATAATCATGTTAGCTGACATCAGTTCTATAATACTGACAAAGGCAATTATTTTAAAAATACCCATACAAGGAACACATAGTCATCCAAAATTGAAAATTGTGGTAAAATGATACATTTAGTAATATGACAGGATTTTTATATTTTAGAGAAGATCAAAAATCTTGAAAATTCAGGTAGCTGAAATTATGAAAATGTAATATAATAACAATAGGTTTATTATTCCTTCTATTAAATAAGGGAGAGAAGACCACTACTTAAAAATGAATATAACAGAAGATCAATACCTTTAATTGACTGTTAAATGAATCCATTTCTGACAGCTTAGATGCAGTTTCCTTTTCAAGGGCATCTAATTGTTCTTTAAGTCTTTGGCATAATTCTTCCTTTTCTACTGATTTCTTATGAAGTAAACTAATCCCTGAATCTGAAATACAAACATCAAACAATTTATATCTGACAGATGTTCCATTCAGTTTCATTGTTCTATTTTTCTAGTCTTGAGAAATACACATTATTTTAGGTATTAGAACTTTCCTATTTTTTGTTCTGGTTTCTGATAAAGCAAATCTCTCCACCTTAATTTGTTTTTTGTGGAACCAGGCATTGAACTCAGAAGTGCTTATTCCACTGAGCCATCTCCCCAGGCCCCTCTTAATGTATTCCTTTTCAAGTCTTGCTCAATCTTATACAATCTCTCTTCTAGATGAATTTGTGAAGTATCTTTCCAAGTTTCATTAAAAGAAACCTTAATATAACTGTATATACTGAATGACTGTTATTATTAGAAAGTTGGCACAGTTATTACTGCATTATAGTATTATCAGCTCATTCAAGAATATAAAACATCTCCAGGTACAATGGATTTTACTACTGCACTAAAAACTTTAGTCTACCATTGAAGTTTCATAGCTATATATTTCTTTTCTATTCATAATTAGCATATATATTTTAATAGCAAATTTGATTCACATATAAGCACTGTGTTAGTGAAGTGGAAGACAAAACAGACATTTTTTGAGTACTATCATTGTACCATCTTGAAGAACTACTTAATCTCTCCGAACCTCAGTTTTTCAGAGCTGCAAAATGGAAATAATTACATTAAATTGTATTGCAACTATATTTGTTGTAAAGATGAGAGATTATAGTACCTGAAAACCGTCCACTGTCCAGCATGGTGTTTGGCACATGGGTGTGAGTGCTGAATGGAAACTGTTACAGAGAAAACTAAGGGACATATGGGATGATTCAAATCTCAAAGAAGAGGTTTCTCTTTTTGACAGGGACTATCATTATACAAATAAGCAAATAAGTAATGGCTGAATGGATTACATCACACAGAGATACAGTAGAGATCTATCATGATGCTCTGTTTTTGCCACTGCACAGACCAGGAAGTATGGGCTCTTTCTGTCTCTGGGATGTGTATAGAGGGATGAGTTAGGGAGCTAACACACTTTGATCAGAAAAGAATCAGATGTAAGGAAAACTGCCTCAGAAGAGATATGGCCAGACCCTATCAGTGGACAGTAGCAGACATGAACAGTTCACAAGAGTGAACTTCTTTATTTTGCATTTTTTTCAATGTGCAGAGCCCTTCACTAGCACAACCTTCCTAGCTTCCTTCTATTCTTTCACAAACAAGAAAGTGAAGACAAGGACCTGAGCCTGTACTACCTAGATTCTCCTTCATCCTGCCCACAGGAAATCTGCACTATGTCTTGTAGGTGCAGCTTTATGTAGATAAACTATGCTGTCCAATGTAAGTTTTGCCAATACTGAGGTGGTATTTTGATTTGTCACCTGTCTTCTTTGCCTTATTTTTCATTTTGTTTAATACTTGGACAAAGAAAAAAGATACTTTATTGGCTCTTCTAAGCAGCCAACCTATATTAAAAAGGGCCTTAGAATGGAAATACTGGCAAGTACTCACAGATGACATACATTTAGATGCATTAGTCAGGTCCAACACATTCGCAGATTTATGTTTTTTTAAACCTTCTATTGTGCTATACCGTTATCAGCACTGCTTGCTATCTGATACAGTTGTTGTTGTTTTTTTAATTATCTGGTTGGCATCTGAGCCAGAAAACTATATTCCACAAATCACATTGGAATATTTATTTCACAGGTATCAGAGGGCCAAGTTGTTAAGAGTCTTTGAGTCAGAATTAGAGGATAAGAAGGTCTAGGAAGGGCATACGATATGCTTGGTCCTACCACTGCTGTGCTATCACTCAGAATCTCACACTTAATTCCATTGAGAAATCTCCTTCTGAGCAGTTCTTTATAATGAGTGCAGGATTTTGGCAAAATGTACATGTATCTCGTGTCAGAGCCAAATTTAGATCTTATTTAGTTGTAGTGTAATATTTTATTTGGCCGATATTTGATAACAGAAATATTAAGACAGTGGAAAGTGTACCACAATTATTATTTATATTCTAACATCTGCTGTATTTTTCACACTATTTTGTGATTTTTAACTTATAGCCCCTAAAAGTTCTTTATAAAAGAATAGTGCTATTTTTTCAAAACTAAGAGAATACAATCGATATAGTCATTCAGAAAAGGGAAAGAACAAAACAGACTCACCAGGTGTGTTATTCAGCTGCATGTTTTTAATTCTTTCATTTAATAATTGCTTCTCAGGTACCAAATAAATAAGCTTATTTTGATATTCCTTATTTAAAAAAAAAAAAAGAAAGAAAAAGCAATACCTGGTTAAAACTGTAATGTCCAAGAAATTCTTGGAAAATTTTAAAACATGATTTAATATATTCCCATTGGTTTGTACCACTGGTGGCACATACAAGACTATCATCCTACTGGGCTACTTGTACCACCGGTGGTACAAATGGAACAAATAATTTTATCAGTATTTTTACTACTAAAATTAATAAAACACCGCCAAATGGACAGTCATGCATGTACCACCGATGACTGAAGCATCTTGGCAGCAAGACATGTTCCCACTGCGAACATGTTACTTATTTATTTATTTAATTTTGAGACAGAATTTTACACTGTAGTTCAGGCTGGCCTCAACTCACAGCACTCCTCCTGCCTCATCCTCTTAAGTGCTGCGATTACAAGTGTGTGCATCACCATGCCAGGCAGTGCTATTCATTTTTGAAGCTTAGTAGAGGAATAACTGGTAACTGTAAAATGCTTACGACTAACCCACAAGGGAAGCATGCAGGAATTAAGAAGCTAATGTTTAAACATCATGAATAACTAGCTGAAATTAAAAGGCTTTTATGAGAAGGCTATGCCCCAAGGTTAATAATTTTCAGTGTTCTAATATATACAGTGGGCAAAGGACAAGAGATGTCTCTGGCAACGGCATTAGAGCATGTGTGGAGTTAAACAGGCCATTCTGGAATCAAAGGAGTAAAAACTCAGAAAGAACTAGAGAAGTAAATTTAAAGTGGCCAGGAAATGTTTTTGGTTTTTGGCTGTGAAAAAAGGAATACTGTCAGTCTAGACAGAATGAGAAACTATGAAAGAGGAGTCTAGAGATGCAGCTTGCTTCTAATAGCCCTATTCTGCAAACAGTAATTGAATTAGACTCTAATGCACTAGAGCAGAATTACCAGGCTTGAGGGACATACTCAACCTCTCACCACAATTGTACAAATAACTTTCTTAAAATTTCCTAAAATGCCCAATAACTTTATTTATATATTTATGTAGTATAGGATCACTCCGTAAATCAGACTCATAGTGAGTCTCCTGTTTTACAGCCTCCCAAGTGCTGGGGTTACAGGTGCGTGCCACCACACCCAGTCTCAAATCGCTGTCTCAGCATACCCTGGAGGGTGGGGTCAGCACAGCCAATGACTTTATTTTGATGTCTGTTACATTCTAAATGTTGATGTCCACCTAAAATTCATGCTGCTACCCAATCCTCGATGTAAGTGTTAAGAGGAAGGGCTTCAGGAGACAAATCATGAGGGTTCTTCCCTGATGATGAGCCAGGATTAGGGCCCTGCTCCTTACACCATGAGAAGGTACAAGAAGCAGCAGCCATCTCTGAAGTAGAGCAAGCCCTCACCCAACAATGAATCTGCTGGTGCCTTGATCTTCAAATTTCTAACCTCCAAAACTGTGTGCAATAAATGTCTGTTGTTTATAAATTACACAGTATAAGGTAGTCTGTGACAGTCACAAAAATGGACTAAGACAAATATATAAATATATTTTTAGAGTTAAAACTCAGTAATACATGATATCTAGCAGAGCTAGATATGGACTTTCTGATATTATATATACAAAGTTATACGCATTTGGATCATAGGTCTTCAGAACCAGAGCATTTCATGATCCTTTAAGTATAACTATCCTATCAGAAAGAACTTGAAGAACTGCACTTTTAAGGACAACTACCGGCAAAGGACTTACCTGAAGTTCTTGCTGAAGCTGTTTGATTTCCATAATTTCTAGGTCACATTGTTTATCTAGAACTTCCAGCTCAGTCTTTTGTGTTTGCTTTCTGAGTCGGACATCTTGTAGCCTGCCTGAGATCTGCTGGTGTTTGCCATTCTGCGGATTATATAAATGTATGGTTATATCAGGTGCTAAGAGAAAATCTTCCTACTAGGAGAAAAATATCTTCATTTAAATATTATTTATCATTCATACTCAGCCTGACATGTCTAAAATCATGTCAAATATCTTTTAAGAGTTATGCCTCTGAAGAGTGTTATTAGCAGAAAAGACATGCTTAGAGTGCAAGAGCCCATATTTTATAATGGGAAAGTACAAATATAAAACACTGAGTTTTTTTCCCCTAGAATTCAGCATTTGGGTGCTTACATAAGAGACAATTTCAAAAAATAATGAGGACAAAAAATGTTGCATGTGACATTTAGTATTACTAAATTTCTGTGAATACCCTCTTCCACCTTCAATGTTATGTTTTTTCTTCAAACAGATTTTACCAGTATACTTTAGATACAATGACCACATGCATCATGTAGAATTTCTACCTGTACATGATTTAACTTGGTGTTTTTTCCTATTCCCCCCTCCCATCAACCCCTCCTCCCCTCCCCATTTACAAAAGCTGTGTTTCCATGTTTTCTCAAAGTTACTTTTTAATTTCCTATGATTAAACAGTAACCCACATGGGCCTTTTCAGCGGTAATTTCCTTCTACACTTAAGACTTTTTTTCTTTAAACAAGGGGCACTCATTTTTTCCTTATTTTTCAGAAGGAGTTAAAAACAGAAAGTAGACATTCTCATTAGAGCCTAAGAAGATGGATGAGGTGGGATGTCAGGATTGAATTGTGTTGTCCTTGCAAAAATGTTTATGTTGAAGAGCTAACCCTTGGTACCTCACAATGTGACCAAAACTTTAAACAGATAATTAAGGTCAAATGAGGTGAACCCTAATCCAGTCTCACCAGATTCCAAGAACAGAAAGTCTAGACACAAAAGACACCAAAGATGCACATACACAGAAAAGACCACATGAGGACACAGGAATAAGGCAGCCACCAGCAAGCTGAAGCAGGAGGGACCTCACAAGAAAACCTATAGGAACCTGAGCCTCTAAGACAGTGGAAAAAGAAACTTCTATTGTTCAAGCTGTACCAACATATGATATTTAGTCATGGAAGTCTTAGCAGACTAATACAATATGGTGATGAGAATGAGATCCCTGCTTACTAATTGCTGATACTGAAATTTCAACTGAACGGCAGCATGTTTCACATTTGAAAAAACACACTAAAAGGAATATGCTTTATCAGTCCTAGTACTCAGATTATTGTCTTCAACATGGATGAATTCAGGCTCTAGACCTTTCTAGACTGCCCATTCACCTATGATTAGGCTTGGTGTGTTATCCCAGTTCTTAAGGAAAAAATAATCAATGTGAAAGTCTCCTCAAACTATATATATATATATATATATATATATATATATTTTTTTTTTTTTTTTTTTTTTTTTTTTCTTTTTTTTTGCAGAACCGGAGATTGAAAGGCCCTTGTGCCTGCCAGAGAAGCACTTATTCTACTGAGCCATCTGCCTAGCTTCCTCAAACTATATTTTTAAGGAAAAAATTAAGGTGATGGTTCAGGCAGGTATCCAAGTAGCATAAAGAAGTTAAAAAGTTTTAGGCCTCTTCTGTAGTACTATGACATCACTAATAATTATGATATGCATGCCTACCTATTTGAAGACTTCTCTGATTAAAGATACTGAGATAATTTAAAAATAATTTTATGATGTAATTAAAGTCAGTCAAATAAGTGCTGGCCAAATAGCTCAGCAGATTAAAGTGCCTGCACCAGAGGTTGGATCCCTGGGCCTGCTCTGCTGTCCCCCCCCAGGGGGCACTGAGACAGTGACTAAGCCTGGATTTGGTGGCCTGTGCCTATAATCCAGCTTTTGGGAGGCTGTAAACAGGCAGGAGTCTGATCTAGTAGTGAGAACCCTCAACACCCTGTAGACACTTCCATAAAAAATACAAAAAAATAAAGTAAACCAAATAAAATGATCCACTACAATTGAGTAGATCTAAATTTAAGGTGGGTGTCTTGGCACTGTCTTTAATCCCAGCACTCAACAGGCTGAGGCAGGAGGGTGGCCATGAGTTCGAGGGTAGCTTGGGTATAACGTGTGCTTAAGGCCAATGTATTACAAAACAAGATTCTGCTTCAAAAAAACAAAACAAAACAAATATTTAAATTTGATTCTACCACATAGAAATGAAGTTTTGCAAAATTCTATACTACTATTAGGTCAGGTCAGGTTTACAGGATCGTAAAATTGCAGTAAAATGGTTCTAAACCTTTTTATAGTCTCACCTTGCATTTTAAGCAAAGTTCAATGAGAAAAAAACTGGTAAGTAGTACCGTTACTGGACACTCAGGTTTGTTTGCTTGATGCTGATCAAATCATTTGGGATATTTGTTTTATAACTTTATACAAAGCTAGATGATTAAGGGCCAGGGCAAAGGTACTTCAAATCATCATCTTACCACATACAGTTTTACAGAAAGGAGGGTGTGGGAAGGAAGACAATGAGACAGCTGACAGGCTTGTTCTGCCCCTTTCTAGACCCCCTCCTTCCCTTGCCTAAAGAATGAAATGGGGCATGACCTCCTGATATAGCACAGGCACATCCAGTCTATTCCCCTAAGCTGAGGTGAGGTGAGTGCAGATGTTGATGCTGCAGGTCTAAGAAGTTTGAAGAAGCTACTTGTTTCTCAGGAAAAAAAAAAAATCTGATTTTTAAAGTTCCATTTTGAGGCTATATTGTACCCAATTTGAGTTAAAACCTAGAGTCCTGCAGAACTGAAAGGAATTGTAAGAAAGTATTTAGGTAAGTAGTTTTAAATCTTTTTTCTTTTTAATAGGAAAACCCTTTTTTTACCCAAGCAAATCTTAGAATACATCTCAACAAAACACATAAATGTAGAGCCATCTGTTGTGAAGTGTCTTCTGCAGACTATCTTAGAGAGACCGCTTTGAAAATAGAAATTTATTGAATTAGCGCACCTTCATTTTATACACAACAAAGTAACAAGTAGTTCACATGCCCATCAGCACGTGGAGTGAGACTAAAACACACCTCCTTGCACTTTAGTCTCTAGCCTTTCCAGCAAACTATACTGCCAGTTCAAAAGCACAACTAAGGCAGGCATGGCAGTGCATATCTGTGACCCCAGCACTTGAGAGGCTGTGGCAGTTCATTATGTTAAAATGTTTACTTATGAGAGAGATTTGAAAAACAACAGCATTTTTCAGCAAGTAACTCCAGCTGAAAAATTTATTTAGAATTTATCTCAATTTATTTAGGTAAATTTCACTTAAACTCTGGCCATACCAATGCTTCCAACTCAAGGTGAAGACTCTTCTTTTTAGAGTTTAACCTGACAATTTCTTCTTGTTCTCTATTCTTTTGATTGAGAAGCTCCTGTCGACGAATTCTCTCCCATTCTAAACGACGTTGTCGTTCAAGTTCCTGTTTTGCTGCCTGAAAATAATAATTACAGATAATTTGAAATTAAGTATTATTCAAAAACTAAAGGGGCCTTGGTGCTAAAAGGTAGGTGGGAAAACTTAAGATTTATCAATAGATCTAAAGACTTCTAAAAATGTGGCTTTCCTTGCTACTTTTTGGTTGCTTCACAGGACCATCCTTTTGTTATATTTTGTTTTACGAGGCAAAGGGAAGATTTCATAAATATGAATGTTAAGAAGGGCTGGGGAGATGGCTCAGTGGAATAAACGCTTCCCTGACAAGCACAAGGGCCTGAGTTCAATCTCTGGTTCTGCCAACAAACAAACAAACAAAAAACCCTTAATGAATGTTAAGAGTTAAGTCACACCTCTCTTCTGGTACCAGAGGAGAAAAACACTTTTTCAGTGTACTATAACTTAACTATGGTTCACCCTGGACCCACATGGAACACTGTAACCAGGGCTTGCATAAGTCTTCAGCTTTCTACCCTTATCTTTCTGCCTTTCCAATTCCTTAGATTTCTAATCTGAATCTGGAGCTTTCTCAGCCTGGCTCTTCACTGGACAACTAACCCTCACACCTCAATCAACTCAGCTGTGCACTTAATCCTTTGACTGAGGTATCACCTACAAGAAGAGATGCCCTCTACTATCTACCAGCTCTGAAAAGCTCTTACATGCAGGACCTTCTTTTCCTCCTCAAGAGAAGGCAGATTCAGATTCGTAAGTAAGAATGAAAAGATGCCAAAGCAAAGGCCAACACAAATTTAAAAATAAGTATGCTTTAATTAAGTTAAAATTTAGCCATTTATTAAATGAATGCTGTTTTTAGGAAATAACATAAGAATAACCTCTCGTCTTTCTATCTCTTTTCTTCTTTCTTCCTCCCGCTGTCTCTCCAATTCCCTCTGTTTCTCCAACCGCTTTTCTAATTCAAGTTGTTTTTTCCATTCTTGTTCTTGTAATTCTCTCTGTTTCCGTTCCCACTCCTCCTTTTCTTTCTGGGCTTTTCGTTCTGCCTCCCGCTGTTGCTGCTCCATCAAGGCCTGGCGCCGCTTCTCCAGTTCCACGTTCCCTCGCTCATAGTTGGCTTTCCGCTTGTCCTCAAAAGTAACTGAGTAAGGTACTCTGTAAGCATTCTCATACAGTAAAAGACCCCAAAACCTGTAATCTATATAAAACAGGCCTCGTGATCATCTGCGTGCTCTCTTTCTCTTTCTCTCTCTCGCTGTTTCCTCAAAGGATAATTTTAACTCAAATGTAAATATGAAAATATTTACTTTCTTCTAATTTAAGGGAAACAAAACAAATTTCTACGTTTGAATCCATCCAAGAGAAGTAATTTTACAGTTCTTGCCAATGAAAATACTGTTTATAAATGTTTTTCTCAAGCATTTTCTTTTTGGGCTGGAGGTATAGCTCAGTGGCACAAGTGCCTGCCTGGCAAGCACAAGATCCTCAGTTCAATTCTCAGTACCAAAAAAAAAGAAAAAAGAAAAAAACCAAAGCATTTTCTTCAAGGACAACCTAAATTGTATAGCTATATATTTGTTTTACTGGAGCTATACCATTAACTTTTAAATATTTTAAATTTAAAATATTAATTTTAAATACAACTATGTATGTTCTCTCTCAAACAATATTTACAATTTTTAAAGCTAAAAATTTACCACAAAGTTTATTCTCACAATACACATATCACCCTTTCTTTTTTCATATACTCATTAATTTTATTGACATCAAAATCATAATATTAGTAACATCAAAATCCAGACCATCCATCAAATAATTTTCCCACATAGCACACACACACAGAATTTTTTTAAATGTATTTTAGTACAGAGATTGTCTCACTACACAGATCGAACTTGTAATGATCCTCCTGTTTTCAGCCTCCCAAGCACTGGGGTTACAGGCACGTGCCACCACACGCAGTCTCGGTCTTGCCTCTTCACACCCCGGGGGTAGGGGGATGCACACCAGGGATTGAACCCCTGTTCCTGTGCTTAAGCAGGCATTTTAGTCTGCTGAGAAAATGCCTGCTGAGATATCTGGCCAGCCCATCACACAAAATCTTAATAATGAAAAAAAATGTAAGTATTTACTTACATTTCAAAGTAAAATTTGTAAGAATTCACTATCAACATCCAATTTAGATATTTAAGGATACCTGGTAATTTCTTTTGAGGTTCTTCTTCTTGTGTCTTCTGATAGGAAGGCTGACTTCCATTAATTGAATCAGTTTGCTTTCCTCCTCTATGATAAGCAAACAAAGAATTTAGCATCACAGTCTGGAAATTTTCAGACTAGACAGTACACACTACCTATGATTTAAGCCAGAGAGCTAAATTCAAATTATGGTGTAGTAAATTGCTATTCTTGAGAAATTAAGTTTCTCTTAGTTTCTTTACCTATAATATGGGGAAAACATATCTACTTGTAACATATACTTCTTTCAAGTACAACTCATTGAGGACTAAAATTAGATGCCAAAGAAAATATTTAACTCTCCTCCTAAATACAGTATAGGTCTTCATCAATCCCAAAGTAAAATCATACCTGCCAACTGATAAAAATCAGAGCTCTTTATCTGCACATATGGATAGACTGACCTGAACGAGGGAGGGACGAGTTCAGGAGGAAGAGTCAGTGGCAGTGGCTGCCCAGCTTTGGCCATGTCAGTGAGGTGCATTGCAAGAATAAACTCTTCAGCTTTTAGCTGTCCGTCCCCATCGATGTCAGCAAGAGTCCTATCAGAAATGTGAAAATTCAGAACTTAGAAAGTCCATCTGAAGTAAATATTGTCTAAGGAACTTAATTTTTAATTTGTAGAATAATAACGATGGTAAAACTGCTACATTAGTATATTTTGATGCAATGTAAATATATATAGAAAAGTAAGTTGATTTTTACCCTTAATTTTCAAAACAAAAGAAGGAAGAAATTTTGAAATGATAGCTTGTCCTATTTTATGTTAAATTTACCTATCAAATCATATTCACCCCAGAGAGATAGCTCAGTAGAATAAGTGTTTGCTTGGCAAACGCTGGGTCCTGAGTTCAATCTCAGAACTGCGCCCCCTCAAAAAAGAGAAAAATACAAATCCTGGCCAGGGAGATGGCTCAGTGGAATAAGTGCTTCCCTGGTAAGCACAAGGGCCTGAGTTCAATCCCCAGTTTCACCACAAAAAAACAAAAAACAAAAAACATATTAATCTGTACATTAAAAATGAGATAATCTGATTCTCCATAGACATTATAGAAAAATTATAGTTTTACTTATAAAATAGTTAAATGCTAAATTCTCAAGAACAATGCTTTATGCAATTTTGCTTTCAAAGTTAAACATCTTTAGAGTCACAAACATTTACAGAAATAATTATTTTCCCTTTTTTCCCCAAAATAGAGTTTATCTATCTCTCTTATAATAGAGGCTATATAGTTAAAATCACATCAGTGCACAAACTCACCAAATAGTAGCTAGCTGAGTTTGAGAAAGATTTGACTGAAGAAGGGCATTTCTGGCTTGAAAACCTGTTTGAAGTAGGAAAACCAAAAGGAAAACATTCTTTAGCCTCTTTTAAAGTCACGCTCACCTAAATAACTATTTCTTTTAACATCAGAGGGTATTTACCAGGCATTGTGTACTCAGTAGTAATAAACAGTCCTATTCCAAGGAGTTTACATTTCAGCATTAGTGAGAGCAAGTGCTCTGCACCATGCTCCTTCACCAAAACAGTGCACACAAGTGGATGACAGGAAGGCTCAGCCTTCAGGCAGAGGGACTTCTAGGGCTTTGTTTTTTTTTCAGGGCTTCTTGTAGATAATAGGTAATGATGTCATTCTTTTTTTTTTTTTTTTTTTTTTTTGTGGATCTGCAAGGACTTGTCCTGGGTATTCTTCTTTCTCTTGTGTAATCAAAATCATTTCTATGGTTTTAAACAAGACTAGAGCCTGATGATCACCAAATATATATCCACAGCCCAAACTTCTTTAAGTTTACATTTTTATACCAAATCAAAACCTTCTTATATATTCCTTAGGAATGTCAAATCAAACATGCATCACTTTTTCTTCCTCTATGAATATCATTACTATGCATTGCTCAAGCCAGAAATCTGAAAGTTGTGCTTGATACCTCTCCCATACACCTATATCCAACATCAAGTCCTACACTTCTGTCATTGTGTATCAGGATCCTCCTCCCCACAAGTCTCAATTAAACATTACTTTCTCAGAAGGGACTCTGACCACCATACCATCCAGTATTTTTTCTGTCCCTTTCGTAACTTCTATCACTATCTGTAATATAATTTTTATTTCTTTGATGCCTCTTTATGGTCTATTTCCCCTATCATGCTGGCAAGGTCTAAGGAGATAAAAATCCTGACTGCTTTATTCACTTATTCACTGCTTTATTCCCAACACCTGGTAAATGAAAACTTGTAAATATCTGCTAAAATAATCAAAAAGCTGGAATATAAAGTTTTTCTCTAAGCTCTAATAACAACTATATATAGTAAACTGTTCAAGTTCTTTTCTCTCCCTCAGTAATGAAAGCTATATTTTTATAATAGATTTCCTGATCTAGAATGTTGTATCAGGCAGAAAAAAAGAAAGCCCAAGAATATATTTCAGACCAGAAAATCACTGCTTCTGAGAAGCATCCTCTCCTGTTAAACTAGTCTGTGCTTGCTTGACCATGGGTGAATTCATGCCACGTTAGGAGAGATAGTGTTCTTGTCAATGAAGCAGGTACCCCACCTTCCACCTCTAGATGAATGAGCCATGAACTCCAGAAGACCTGGCCCCTGTTCTGAACTCAGCTTCAGTAAATGCCTATTCGACACAACTCAGTATGTAACCCTTCCTCAACAGCAGCTCCTAGCACAAAACCAGCACAAACGTGGCTCACACACTGTTCCACTGAGGCTTGAACATAGAGGATTTGCTAACCAAAGCTACCATGTTTATAACATTTAAATATTTACATCATTTTGAAATATCACTGTTCATTTGTTCCTTTATTAAAATCTTATAGGAAACAAACACTGGAAATGGCTTTATAGTTATAACCTACTAATTTTGGATTTCACATAAGAGGTATAATTTGAGAAATACTTTGAGCTAGAACAATTCTTTTAATAAAGAGAAATAGGCCATATATGATGGCATAAAACTATAATCCCAGCTACTCAGGAAGCTGAAGCAGGAGGATTATAAAGTCAAGGCTAATCTGAGTAACTTAATGAGACAGTATCAAATAAAAAGCTAGGTTGTAGCTCAGTGGTAGAATGCCCACAGAGTCAATCCACAGTACTCAAAAACAAAAACAAAACTTACGTTATGGCTTGTATCTAGATGTCCCCTCAAAGCCTTACATGTTCATAGATAGGGCTTTCAGGAAGTGGCTGCATCTTAGGTGTGTGATGCTGGGTTAGTAGGGTGTGATAACTGGATTAGTCAAGTGACTGGTTTAGCACAGTTCTGGGGTTGGCTGACTGGACTTACTGAAAACAGAGTCCTAAATTAGATGTGAATGGTACTAAGAGGCTTATAGCCTGAATGAGATAAAAAGGAAAAGTGAGCCTGTCATGGACTGACTGTATTCTGCCATGATGCCCTGCTTTTGAACCAGCCAACTACTGACTGAAATCTCTATGAACTGTGAGCTAAAATAAATGTTTCCTCCTTAAGCCTGTGTCAGGTGTTTTGTTTCAGCAATGAGGAAGTAACTAAGACACCTCAGCATTAGGTAATAAATAGAGAAGACAGAGCCAGCAAGATAGCTCAGTGGTCTAAAGCGCCTGCTTAGGCAAGCTTAGGCAATTGCAGGGACCACAGTTCAATCCTTGGCACCACATGCCCTGCCAGCCCTGCCCACCGGCCACCAAAAACAAACAAACAAAAAACAAACTATACTATAAATACAGAAGACAGAAGAAGGAATATAAATGATTAAAAACACACTACTAGAGGACTGTATGAATACAAACTAATTCTGAATCATACAGAGGTCTACAAAAAGCCAGCAGAGTATTTAACTTATCTCTTCTAACACCCTACCTTTTCTACCTGGTATTATATTTATCCTCTAAGATCTAGCTCATGCATTATATTTTCTGTGAAAATTTCTCTCCTATACCCACAGCTGGTCAGTTCCTCATCTACAATGATGACAGCATTTTAAGTCCTTGATCAGATGCTGTGCTATGTGAGCTACATTACAGACTCAGGTAGGGATCATATCTTCCTGCTCTCTGTGCTACTGTGCCAAGAAAGTGCTCAGAAGATATTTAACTATCAAATATATAAGCCAATGAATTAATCTAAATAAATCAAAGATTGTGGGTTTAGTGGAAGCTAAGAAGAACAGGCAAGAAAATTAGACCATCACCTGCTACATATAAAAACAAAGTACCAATATGTAAATTCAGGTCAGTCCTCTTATGCACTTGGGATGTATGCTATTTCAGGACATGAGCAATAACTTCTTTCTTAACGAAAATTTTGCCTTATCTATATAAAGGTTTAGCCTTGTCTCAGAATAACATTCTCTGAAAACCTAATACACAACATTCCTATAACATGGCAAGCACAAATAAACATAGGTAAGTAAGCACACCTGCATCCAACATTCACACATACACACAAAATATTGCCTGCATCTCAGGTTTACACCAAGCCCCTTTCCAACAGAATGTATCATTCTGATTTCTGCCACCATTAACTGTTTCCTGTTCTTCAGCTTCACATATATGAATTAAACAGTATGGATCTTTTATGATCACACTCTTTCACTCAATACAGTATCTATGAAATTCATCCATATTGTTACACACAGTCCATTCATAATTGCTGCAAAGCACACTAACATATAAATATACCACTGTGGATTTATCCATTCTGGTGATGGTCATGTAAGCTGTGAACACTGTTGAACCTTTCTTTTCAATCTAGTTTTTGCAAAATTGGAAGAAACTTCAATGCAAAGGGCTCAGAAAAGTTTGTTTTATTTTATTTTATTTTTGTATTTTAGGGAAGAGTCTACAAGGTGTAGGGTCTCCTACTACATCAGACTTATAGTGATCCCCTGTTTACAGTCTCCCAAGAGCTGAGACAGGTAAGCGCCAATTGCTGTCTCAGCATGCCCTGGGGCATGGCATGCCCCGGGATCAGACTCCAGCCCCTGCACCTGCTTGCATTTTAATCAGCTGAGCTATTTGGCCAGCCTGAGAAGTTTATTTTTTCAAAGAGTGGGAATTCTGACCACATTAATCTGAAGTACTTTTCAAAGTCATACAACACAATATCTTAATATTTCACTGATAAGACACTGTTACTTATGCAATATTGAGAAAGAAACTATGATACAGAGTACTAAGACACCACCTATGATAATACTTAAACTTGATTTTATTTTTTTTTAATGTATCTTTAAAAATTACATGCACCATTTTATGTTCTTGCTTTTGGTCTTTGTGAGACAGAGTTTCGCTACAGAGTCTAGGCTGGCCCTGAGCTTACTTTGTACCCTAGGTTGATCTTGAACTCCCAATGATCCTCCTGCCTCAGCCTCCTGAGTGCTGGGACCAGTGCCACCACACCCAGCATTAAATACAAGGTATATATACCTTATTTAACATAATTTGATAAAATTCTGGGAAAATTTTAGTTATATAATACTATATACATGCGGTACATAGGTAAGTTATTTACTACAATAATAAAACTCCTCCCTTTTACATTTACCACCCACCCTAACAATTACATTACCTTACAGAGATACATGCACACCCATGTTTATACATATGTTCAGTCTTGAGATATTTGCATTCTCTGACTTTCATCTTCATGCCTCACCCTCAAGATAACCACTACCCTGAACTTTATGGGCATATTTACTCTAACAAAAAAATTATCACAGAATATGTATCTTTAAATATTATACTATATACTGTTTGTTCAACTGATCTTGTCATTCTCACACAATGAGACCCCATGCTCCTATTTCAGATTACTTTTCATCCTTCAAACATGCTCAAGATTTTGTCTTTGTCACTCCTGAATGCCCTCACTTTGAATCTGTCTAAATCCTGACTTTCTTTTGTGATAAAGGATAAATGTTCCCTTCCTATATTTCATTTGATCCCCTCAGTATTAATTTCTTAATTTCTTCCATTCTATGATCTCTGACACTTTTTTTTTGGAGACAGGGTCTCATTATGTACTTCAGGCTGGCTTCAAACTTGTAGCAGTCCTCTTGGCTCAGCCTTCTATGTTTGGGATTACAGGTACGTGCCACAACACCTGGCTTACCTGACCCTTAAAAAATCTATTATTTTTAAATAATTATTTTACTCTGTTCTACAACTTTTATGTATGTTTATGATACAAAATTACATTCATTTTTGGGGAGTTAGTATTCATTATATATTTATACTATATATCTATATCTATATATATAAATATATAGATATATCACTATATCTTAATTATTTTTGACTTTTCTCTCCCTTCTTTAGATCCTTTGCCCATTTCTAAAGAAAGTCTACCTCCTTGTTTCCTACCATGTTTCCTTTACTTTGCTTTTCATTTTTTAATGTATTTGGTTGTTACAGGGTCTCACTATGCAGCTCAGGCTCATAGTGATCCTCCTGTTTTCAGCCTCCCCAGCGCTGGGACTACAGATGCACACCACTGTGCCTGGACTCTGTGGCCAGTTCAGCCTGCATGGGGATGCGGCTGGAGGGGTACGTGGTGCCCAGGATCAAACCAAAGTCCCTGCACTTGCCTAAGCAGGTGCTTTGGTCTGCTAAGCTATCTTGCTGGCCTCTATTTTGCTTTTTATACTCTCAAGATGGATCCATTTTCTACTCAAATTTAACATTCTTTAATTCTCTATTGTGTATATATACCATATTTTCTTTATCCACTTACCTGTTAGTGACATCGAGGCTATTTCCATAATTTAGCTATTTTGAAATGTGCTACTATTAACATGGGTATGCCTGTATCACTGTAATGTATGACTTTAACTCTTTCAGGAAGTTAACCAGGTAAGGTATAGCTGGGCCACATGGAATTTCTATTTTTGTTTTTCTGAGGAAACTCCATAGTGCATATTATTAGATTACACTCCCGCTAATAATGTAGAAGAGCTTCTTTTTCTCCCATATCCGAGCTAGCATTTCTTGTTTTTGAGTCATTAGTGATAGCTATTTTTACAGGAATAAGATGCCATCTCAGTGCTGTTTCGATTCACATTCCTTTTTTTTTTTTCCCCACATGTCTTAAAAGCCAAGGCTTTTATGTACTTTTTCATTTGGTCATTTGTATTTCTCTTAAGAATTATCTAATAATTTAAATTGCCCATTTTTTGACTGGGTCCTTTGTTTTGGGAGGTCTTTTTTTTTTAGTTCTTTATATAGTCTGATATTAGTCCTCTATCACAGGAGTAGCTAGCAAGTTTTTTTTCTTCACATGCTATAGGCTGTCCCTTCGCTCTATTGTTTAGTGAGCATAAGCTTTTTAATTTAATCCCATTTGTTGTTTATTGGGAATTATTTCTTACATATCTGGGGTTCTGTTCAGAAAATCCTTGCCTATGTCTGCACACATTTCTTGCTGAGTCAAGAGTGTGAACAAGTTTCAAGGTGTGAGCTCCACTTGCCTATTACCCTCCACAAATCTCCTTCATTGCCTTTAATTACTAACGTTTGGATAACGGTATACCCTAGATTCAAATGTTGTACAAGCAGCTCATCTGAGGTTTTTATAAAAGCAATCAGAGAAAAAAACCAACAAGGGGCCGGAGAGATGGCACAGTGGAATAAGCGCTTCCCTGGCAAGCAAGCGCAAGGGCCTGAGTTCAATCCCTGGTTCTGCAAGAAAAAAAAAAAAAAAAGACCCAACAAGGAACAGGATTCTCTGGAAAAGCAAGCTGAGATCAAGTTCTGCACATTTCCTAACTTGGGGTTCTCCATTCAGTGCAAAGCTTAGAGAATGGGTCTGATCTTCTTGAGAGAAAAGAAATCTTTTCCAAAACCTCAGGTGTTTAACTTGTATGTTTAACCTGATTGTAATTACTTTGAAGAAAGTAATCAAACTGACTTTCTCTTTAAATTTATTTAGTACTTAGGAGATTTGTATTTATTAAATGCTTTCTAATTTGAGGTGATACAATTTTACATGAACTACAAGTATAAATTAAGATAACAGTTTTCCAAAGGAAGCCTGTATAAATAAAGAACTTTAACTCTGCTAACCTTCATAAGCATTATGTGCTGCTTACCTGAGAGGTATCCACTCATGCTTTTGTCAAGACTATTAAATTTTTGCCGATACTTTAATCTTGAAGGCTGAGGAACTGCCCACTCTAAAGAGCCAGTCTTGGGTGAGTTCCCTGAGAGTGAAGCAGTTGAGGAAGTTGAGCTATAATGAAATTTAAATATTTTATGTTATTAAATAAAATACATTAAACTTTGCATGACAAACATATTAAGTATCATAACTTACACAATACAGTCATAACTGCCTGTGCATTTGAGTTTTCTTTAAGCTTAAATTTAAGCAGCTATAATTCTTGGTAAAGCAAATACCATATGAAACATGGAAGTCTACAAATCTATGGGATTGCCATGTATAAAGAACCCAGGCTTCGTGTAGTGCTAGAGCCTTTACAAATATCCCAACCACCTTAAACGATCGTAGTGTCTCCATCTTTTATATAGATAAACCATGGGTCAGTGATATTAACAATAAATGAATAAATAAATCAGTAGTGTTTAAATTATGACATGAACGCTGTGCCTCTGGGTCAAAAGCAAATTTGTATGTTCCTTTGAAGACATAATATTTATATGAGAGATGATTAAACCACATTAAGGTTTTCTCAGTGGTTGGTCCGACGTACGTGTGTGCATGCATGTGTGTGTGTGTGTGTGTGAGAGAGAGAGAGAGAAAGAGAGAGAGAGAGAGAGAGACAGAGCAGCATGTGTTACCAGGGACTGAACTCCAGTCCCTGAGCTTGCCTAAGCAGGTGCTTAGTCTGCTGAGCATCCTTGCCAGCCCTTAGAAATATATACTTTTAAAAAGTAAAGGTACATTATTTGGGACTAAAAGTTGACTAAACAAATATTTTTTTTTTTTTGAGACAGGTTCTCACTATGCAACTTAGGCTGGCTTTCGGCTCACTTTGTAGCCCAGGCTGGTCTTGAACTTGCAATGATCCTCCTGCCTCAGCCTACTGAGTGCTGGAACTACAGGTGCATGCCACCATACCTGGCTAAAAATTTTTGCAAGCTTACACAGAAAGTTTTTAAAAATAAAATACCACAGATATTTAATAATTTATATAGGGTAGGGGTAGATAATTTACCTTAAGTATTGTTTTTTTGGAAGTTTTTGAGGCAGGGTCTTGCTATGTAGGCCATGCTAGCCTTTAACTCACTATGTAGCCCAAGCTGGCCTCAAACTCAAGTGATCTTCCTGCCTCAGCTTCCCAAGTGCTGGAATTCACAAGCATGTACCACCACACCCAGCTTACCTTAAGTATTTATATTTGGCCATTAGAAAGTAAAGTATAGATAAATCTCAGAGCTTATTAAGTAATGACTAGCTTAAAGCATAAAAAGTAAATGTTAAATATTCATACCTGCTAGATCCTAAATCAATCAAAGACTGGGCCTTCTGTATACTAGCACCACCAAATCCTCCCATCATCAGACTGTATGATGATGTATGAGGCAATGCTATAAAAAAGAAAAAACAAAGTTTCACAAAGAAGGAAATCTGTATCTATTTGAACAAAATACAACAGTTTCTTTTTTTCCATGAATACTGACACTGACTCATTAGACACTTACTTGAAGAAGAGTAAGGAATGGATAAAGGCTGGATGAGACTGGCGGTTCCATTTGGTAATGACGATGTACTAACAGAAGGCACTAGGGGAGCTTGCATTATTAAGGGAGGAAGACTGGTCCCTGAAGTTGCAGAGGACAAGGGCGCTGTTATAGGGGCAACTGGAGGCAATGACTGAGGAATGGACAGATTGGGCATGCTTCCCATCCCTAAAGATAAAGGAAAACATATTTACTAAATAAAATACATAAAACTTTGCATGACAAACATATTAAGTATCATAACTTGCATAATACAGTCATAACTGCCTGTGTATTTGAGTTTTTTAAACTTATTATTTAAGCAGTTATAATATCTAGTGCTAGTAAGTCACTATAAGACATATGCCAAAAAGCAAGTTTATAGCCGGGCATGGTGGCGCATGCCTGTAATCCTTGCACTCGGGAGGCTGAGGCAGGAGGATTGTTGTGAGTTCGAGACCAGCCTGAGCTACAAAGTGAGCTTAAGGCCAGCCTGAACTGCATAGTGAGACCCTGTCTCAAAAAGACAAAAAAAAAAAAAAAAAAAAAAAAAGCAAGTTTATAAAAGTGTAATGAGCAGACCCTATGTTTATAGAAACACCATAAGCAACTTGTTCTTTAAAACTCACTAAAGCAGTTTTATAGAAGAGATAAGGAAGGTTAATTACTGCACTTACCATTAGTATTCTGACTTGTGTGAACTAAGGAAGTGTCTAGTAATCAGTTAGATTCTTTTCTTTCTTCTTTCACTGTAACTAAACCTAAGCATCCATTTCCAGTTAAATATTTATATCCTCAAAGAATGCTTTACCTGATCACGTTTTTTTTGTGTGTGTGTAAGGAAGACATATACAGTGGTACTAAATTACCTAACATGCTTATACACTCCCCACATAAACAAAAAGAGTTCTAACTAGTAGACACCTCAGGAATCCATTTATGCATGTGCATTATTTGCAGGAAAGCATGGCAAATATTTCATTCTTCTTGTAAGGTACTTCAAGGATGATTATTTAAAAAGAGCAAAGTGATGTTTGTATACTAAATGTACAATATACAGTATAACATATAAACATGCTTACATACTGGAACCTATTTGTAGAACTCAGTGCAAAGTGAAAGAATTAAGGTCTTACATCTAAAACCTTAAGATCTAACATCCACAGTAAAGGAAGATGCTCCTCACATAGAAATGCTTAATTAAATGTTCTATTCAAAATGAGTGCTTCCTACATGTAATTAATAAGTGACTAGCTGAAATTATTTAGAAAACATACCCAAAGTCTGACTCTGCTAAGTTTATGATTTTTGGCTATAAATTTAGCTGGTTAATTTAGCTAAAGAAATTTCTATTTACATATAACTTTGAATTTACTCCTAATCAATTTTAATTACATTTAAAGTTGTTCATTTTTTTTAAATTTTAATTGGTTAAGTGACAATTATACATATGCATTAAGTATCTGGTATATCCTCAACTATTTCTCATTTCTTTGTCCTAAAAACATTCAGAGTCTTCTTTTCTAGTTATTTGCAAATATATAACACAACATCATTAATTACTTTACTTCTGTACTTTTGTACATGCTGCCCACTGCCCCACTTCCCTCCTCTCCATTTTCTGGTAACCACTATCCTACTTTCTACTTTCATGAGATCACAGAGGAAACTAATTAATAAAAACATGTAGGATCATGGGAATGGAGTATAATTTATTACCAATCTGGGAGTTTTGAAAGGTGATATTGACTGGACCAGATGCCAGGACAAAACATACAAACCAGAACTATTCCAGAAAAACTTTAGCTGGAGCACATGTATACTCTAGCTACAACAGAGAACTTAATAATTCTTCCACATATATATCTTAGCACCTAAGTCATATATTCCCATGTCACATCTTTTGTATTATTTATATATTTTAATTCATGTGTGATTTGGAACAAATGAGACTCTCTATAGGGATTATCTTTCTTAGGGAAAACCTTAAGATACAATAACTTCATGTGTTATTGAATGGTCCTGTACTACCATTCAAACAATAAAATTTAATAAAAAATTATACGGAACTTAAGAATTCTTATCTGGGCTTAGATACTACTGCTTTATGCTAACAAAGGCTTTTCTGGTCCCCAGGTATTATGTCTAAGAATCAAGATGAACTATGAAGTACAAGTTATTAAATTAATAAGTACACACCAAAACGAGCAGAAATTAATGGAGAGAACATAGGGGGTTGCTTCATAATGGGAGGGAGAACCACAGGCAACTGTTGGCCTTGAAGCTTTAATTTGATGAGTTTCATAGCTATGGAGAACTCTTGCTGATCCATCTTCCCATCCTTATTCAGGTCTGACAAGGCCCTAAAAAAGAGCAAGAGGTGGTGAGATGGAGAAACCAACATTATTGCTGAGGTTGAAGAAACCAAAAAAAACAACATAAGCATGCAGATGTTCATAAGTATGAATAACAAAAAGATAAAACCAGTACATTAAGAAGTTTTGGCCAAAGATATCCAAGTGAAACACTGTCTGTTTATAGAAATATCTGTAATGAATTAACCAAGGAGGGAGAAATTATTCAAGAATATTATAATTCTAAATTTAATTTATTCATTTATTCAAGTACTCAATGAATGCATACTATATGCTTAGAATTCTTTTAGACATAGAATATTATTACACAAGGAAAGAATGATGGGGTAGAGGCAGCTATTAATTGTAAATACATTAAAAAAAAATAACCCCAAATATTCCAGTGAATAGCTGTAGAAGCAGGAAAATGGAGCACTAGTATGGGGTTTATAGGTGACAAAATAAATGAAACCACTATAACATCACAAAAAAAAAAAAAAAGATTTTGAGATGCTGCCAAATTATAAAAAAATATTTCTTAATAATATATTTTCCTTAGAAATTCTAATGAAAACAGAAATGTCTTCCAGAACTCCAGCTATTTTCCATCATTTGCTAGACAAAATTTATTTTCCTAAAAGCTGAAGAAACATTCTTAACAAGACAGTATAAATAAAAATAATTTTTTGTTGGCACTATTATTTTAAAAAATAGTCCATCAGAAATTTAAGTACATTATGAAGAAAATATTTTACCATATTTCAGCTAAAACAGGAGGTGGCAGACCTGATTGTAAGAAAAAAGTACGTGCTTGATCACCTGAAAGTAATAAAAACAAAAACCAAGTAAATGAAAGTACTCCAATACATTGAATAATTGTAATAATGGGCATATGTTGTTTTATTATAATTATAATTCTAATCAGTAAAGAATAAATGAAGTAGAAATATACATGAAATTATTTATATTCCTTTAAGGCTTAGCTGTTTTAGAATACGACTTACAACTGAACTCATGTTATTAACCAAGTGATGAAAGATTATACTACTTCACAATATTTTCCCACAATTGGGGATTTTACCTGATAATATTCCCATGTAATAACACACTTGCCTATCAAGCCCTTGGACTTAGGCTCCGCCACCACCCACACAAAATATACATATAGAAGCACATGCCAAAAGAACAATCCTAAAAGTCTACATAAGCAGTACCAAGGGTTAGAACAGACAGTCCTCCATTAGTTTCCTTATATTTCTATGTGTCCTACTATGTAGGCCAAGAATGCAGAACCCTAATTCCTCTCTGCCTGGTGATTTCTCAGAATCAGGTTTGTAAGTGAATAATGGGCAGATTGTATTTCCCAATGGGACAAAGAACAAATTTGGTTTACCACTTACTAAAAGGAAGATTTCCCAAGCTCAGTTCCTCTCCTGTAACACAGATGTGTAGCATCTTTCTGAGCATCCTGCATAAGCCAGGGAACAAAGGAAGGTGACAGAAATGTGCCCTAGTTGTTTAATAAAGTCCTTGTTCTCTCACTCAGGAATCTTAAGTTTCCTGCCTATTCATGAACAAAATCTTGATAACAGGTCCATCAAACTACATCATACTGAATGGATTCCAAAGTCAGACTTATAGATTTCAAAGCCCAAATCAACACTAATCATCTTTGTAATCTTATGCAAGTTTCATAATCACTCGAAAGTCTCAGTTTTACTATCTGTAATCTAGTCAAGACTATCAACGTCTCAGGGGTTTTTTAAAGATAATTTAACGCTTTTAGAATAGCATCAGGCATACAGTGTAAATTTAATAAGAGGTGTAGGCTTTTTTTTTTATCTCACATAGTTAATTTTTTTGGGGGGGATGAGAACATTTAAGATTTACTCTATTAACATATTTCAAACTTGTAATGCTGTCACTACACAAACTATAGTATTGTACTATACATTAGCTCCCCAGAACTCACTTATAACTGAAAGTGTATCTTTTTATTTTATGAAAAAAAAAAATAAGAGAATAACAACAGTTATTACACTGTGTATTTTTTCTTAACTGAATTTAGAACAGGGTATACAGAGTATACAGGGTCTCACTACATAGAGCGGACTCGTAATGATTTTCCTGTTTTAGGTCTCCCAAGTGCTGAGATTACAGGCATGCACCACCACGCCCAGTGTGCCCAGGGGTGGGGCCAGCATGGCACAAGGGGAGTTGAACTCCAGCTGCTGCGCCTCTGCCAAAGCAAGTGCTTTAATCTGCTGAGCTATCTGGCCGGCCCTTACACTGTGTATTGTTATTTTCACAATAGTTACTCAGTACAAGACAAAACCCAAAAATATTCTTAAAGAAGGAGATAATACAATTTTTCTTTTTTTTGTTGGTACCAGGAACCAAACTCAGGACCTTGCATTTGCTAGGTAAGCACTTATTTCACTAAGCTATCTCCCCAGGCCAATAATTTAATCTTTCTTTGCAACAAACTAAGATAAATTATTGTTAAATTGAAACAAATTAGCATATATATTTAACTACTTTAAAACAACAGAATATATAACTTGAGCCAAGTATTTGAACTCTTCATTTTTGTCTCTTCTATTTTGTTTTCATTCTCTATCTCTAAATTTCTCATGTAAGAAAAACCTTGAACTATTTGAACTTGTATGTTTGACTTATTTCACTTGACTATGTTCTCAAGTTGCATCCATTTATTTATGAATGCTTCAAGTTTATCTTAATGGCAGTATAGTACCCCACATTTTCCTTATCTGTTCACCTGCTGATTGACACATGTATTATTTCTAAGCTCTAACTTCATAAATGGTGCTGTTCTAAACATAGGTGTACATGTATCCCTATAAAATGAAGATTTTTTAAAATTCTTCTAGGAAGACACCTAGGAGAGGAGTCAAAAGGAATTTCTGCTTTTACTTTTTTGAGTAGTTCAGTTATTATCATGATGATTACTACATATAAAGTCTTTGGAACAGAAATAAATTTCCTTTCTACAAAAACTTTGAAAGACATACTTAAATTAGTTCCTTTTTGGATCTGGTAGTCTGTGCAAAACAGGGGATAGCATCGAGAATCAATCCCTGGCACAACCCAAGGAGAAGAGAGCTAGGCCATGAAACAGATGGGGGTGGCATCTAAACTATTTCCCAGGACATGAATCTGATACAAAAAAATCAAAGGAAAACTTCTAGATAGAAGATAGGACATGAACAAGACAATCAAATTCTTAACTATCATTTAATATTAAAGCAAAGATCTTCCATACATACCAAACCCAAAACAAATGAAGATAGTTTGAAGAAAAATAAGATAGTACAGTGTTTTTACTTTAATTCAATTTGATACAAATTCTATCACTTAATATAAATTTGATAGTTAAATCAAAGTTAACTTTAACATTTACGAAAAGGAAGATGATTTTGAGTAAGACATAACAAATTATATGCACAGACCTGTTATGTAACCTCCTGAAGGCTTGAGGTGATCAAATTGTTTGTCGTGCTTAGTACGTTCTTCAGAGGTAATAGCCCACATGTTTGGCCCCCCTAAAACACATAGGAAAGATAAGTTACGTAGATATGACTCATAAGTGTCCATTTCATGACGGTATTTAATGTCCAAGTGCCGGAAAGTATAGAACTTTATCAACTTTATCTAGCATAACCCTAAGGCTTTCTCTTACTCAACTGAATAATTATTGTACATCATTCACAGGAATAAACTAAATCCTAGAAATAAAAAGATGGATAAAACATTACTTTCATCCTCAAGGAATTCATTCCTAGAAAACAGTCATCACCATTTACAGTGTTAACCTGTGAAACACTTTAAGCAGATACGGATACAACAAAAGGGGTGCTAATTCTAAGTTAGAAGCATCAGAAGTGAGCTAAGAGAAAAGGGTAAGACTGAGGCAGAGCTTTTAAGTGTGGCTTGAGTTCTTCCATGCAAAGAGAAAGCACAGGACCACTTTCCTCACACAAATAGGGCACAACATAAGAAGTCAGGGGTGTGCAGGATGCTGAGCTTTGGAGAGACTACTAGCTGTAGTAACATATGGGCATTAGTAACAAAGTGGTAAGAAATAGGTTAGACTGAATTCTGGGATTTCATGTGAGGTGCTGGGAATCTAACACCAGCACTTAAGCATGCTTTACCCAAGACTTCTCCTACTGAGCAAAATGCCTAGTCCCCTTTACAATAGATCCTTCTAGTGCAGACATCACTTCCTCCAAGAGGTCCCTGATGTCTTCATATCACATTAATTGCTTCTTTCTCCAGACTGTCAAGAGATATTGTGTTTAGGTATAAAAACTCATACCTATGTGCTGCCTACATTGTGTAAAAATCTATCTTATAAAAGCAATTTTCGGCTGGGTGTGGTGGCGCATGCCTGTAATCCCAGCACTCGGGAGGCTGAGGCAGGAGGATTGTTGTGAGTTCGAGACCAGCCTGAGCTATAAAGTGAGCTTAAGGCCAGCCTGAACTGCATAGTGAGACCCTGTCTCAAAAAGACAAAAAAATAAAATAAAATAAAAAAATAAAAGCAATTTTCTAGGAGTATGCAAAGGAAGAGCCCACTATAATTCTAAACACTAAGATGGATTTAATAAACTTAAGCTGCCTTAAAAATATACAAACATCCTCTCTTAAACAGGAAATTTAGGATTAGAGTTGAAAAGAAAGAATGAAATGTACTTGTGTCAGTTACTCTTCTCTCACTGTTAGGACAAATACCTGACAGCTGAAATGAAGGAAAGGTTTATTTAGTTACTGGAGGTTTCAGTCCACACTCAGCTGGCTCCAAGGCAGTGTGCACATGGTAGAGAGAGCAACCTTTCATGGCAGCAGCAAAGAGCAGAGAACAAAGGGAGTAGCTGCAGCTCAGGCAACTAGCTAGCCTCTCGCCCCTTATACTGTAATGCAATTATCTGCCCCAGGGCAGGTGCAGCCCCACAGGCATAATAATCAATCACAAACTCCAGAACCCACCAATGACTGCACGAGGCTTTGGGGTGGGGTGGGGGGACACGGACATCTATACACAAACCATAACAGTACTGAAGAACTAAGGACCTAAAACAGCTAAATTACACACTTTATAAATAAAAACTGTATCACATGTGTAGCAAAAATCTACTTGGTGCAATTTATTAGAAAATAAACACATCAGGATGCCTGTGCCTAGGAAGACAAATAGTGATTTACTATGTATGACTTTAGAAAAAGGATGATTGTTGATTATAAAAATGATAACCAAAAGGATGATAAAGATGGAAGTAGATGACTTTTACTGAGCCCTGAATTTATATACGTAGTAACTCATTAACTACTTACTCCCCAACTACTACCCTATCAGTTAAGGTGCTATTATTATCCCTAGTGTGATAATTGATTGATTATGTCAATTTGAATAGGAGAAGCTCAACTAAATTGGCTTAGCAATACCACACCCTAGGGTCGCTCATCCCCTGCCTAGTCTGTATAAAGGGGAAGTGAAGAAGGTTAGATCTGCTTATGTTTCTTCAGAGGAGCTCCAGACTTCCCCTTCAACTTGGATGTCTTCTGGTTTCCAGGGCAGACTCTTTAGTTTCCAGGACAGCTTGTTCAGCTTTCTAGTGCAGACCCATCAGCCTCCTAATATAGACTTATATGGGAAACTAGTGAGCTCCAAACCTTCAGCTGGATCCTTCTGATCTCTAGTACGCAGATACTTCTATACTCTTTCATGTCTGAATCTGTAGGTGGCTACTGTAAGCCAATCTATATATAAGAACTGTCCTATATATATTTATATATCTTATATTTAATTCTCGAGTAAACATTGACTGTCACACTCAGTTTATAGATGAGAAAGTAACTAACTCAAGGTCAAACATAAGTGGTGGAGTTGAGACAGGAGCCTGGGTAGCCCGACTCTGCACCCAATTCTCTATGTGATACTACCTCCCAACCTGTAAGGGGTAAAATGCTTATATTCTCTGTAGTTTGATTGCCAACTTTATAAACAAGGAACACAGGGTTGTTGTAGAAATTACATTAACACTAAACACCATCTATCAGATTGGCAAATGAACAAGAGTTAACATTTAATGAAAGTGTCTTCTATTTTTCTAAGCAATGTATTGCTTCAATTAGTCTTACAAGAATCCTATCAGGTAACTATTACTATCACTGTTTTTCAGAGGAGGAAACAGAAGTACAGAGAGATGACATAATCTGCCTAAGGCAGTAAGTGTTGAAGGCAAGACAACTCTACTCAGGCTTTATTAAATCTTAAACCATCTGCTTGGACAATAATTCAAAAGAAACAGGCCCACATAGTGGGCCAAAATAAAAGGTAACACAAAACGACATGTAAGAAGAGCTAAACTATAAAACTTCTGAAGAAAACAGAAGAAAGCTGTGGATAAGGCACATACTTATAATTCCAACACTTTGGGAGGCTGAGGCAGAAAGACTGTGAGTTTGAATTGGCCAGACCTCCATAATGAGACCCTGTTTTGAAAGGAAAAAGGGAAGAGGGGATGGTAATACCAAGTGATGATAAGCAACTGAAATGAAACATACTGCTGGCAGGAAAGCAAAATGAGACAGCCACTTTGGAAAGCACTTTGGTAATTTCTTATTAATTAAATATTCATTCACTATATAACCTTCAACATACTCAAGTATTAATCATGGGTAACAACCCATGAAAAATGACCTATTTCCCTACAACCAATTATGTGGTGGGTTCGGCAGATTTACTCATGTAATTGTTTAACCCTGGAAATAACCCAAATATGTTCAGCAAATGAGCAAGTAAACAACCGGTACACATTTACACAGTACGAATACTGCTCAGCAGTGAAAAGGAAAAACATATGTAAGCATCACAGATGAATCACTACAGCATTTTGTCAGATGACAGGAGCCAGTCACCCCACTTTTATGATATTGTGGAAGAAGCAAAAGTATAGGGACAGAAAAACCTGGTTAATGGCTGCTAGTAGCTAAACGTGGGAGATAAAAGGGTACAAGGGAACTTTTTTTTTAATTATTACTTTATTTTTGAGACAAGGTCTTGCTATGTAGTTCAGGCTGGACTTAACCTCACTATGTAGCCCAGGCTGGCCTCAAACTCACGGTAATCCTCTTGCCTCAGCTTCCTAAATGCTGGATTACAAGCATGCACCACCATGCCCAGCTAGGGGAACTTTTTAATGATGGAAACAGTCTATTTCCAGATTTACATAACTGTATGCACTTGTCAAAACTCACCAAACTGTGTACTTAAGAATGTGAACAGTATCTCCAGTGAAGGAAAGAGCATTCAAATCATTTTCTGCCTTTGTGTAGTAAAGATATTCTTGCTTGAAAATAAGGCTTTTTTACCAGAGACCTTAAGGCTACTTCAAGTTGGAGGCATCTGACAGGAAGGGTTGGGCTGCTGAAACATTCATGGTTGTATATCCCTAGGCAGTGACTGAATACTGCTGTCCTCACCTAAAGTGCGAGTCTACTCTATGGATGCTTATCACATTATGACAGTCTGTGTCACATACTATTATCTCTTCACATTTCCTTGATTACTTGTCTACTATGGCTAACTCAACCTGCTTCTTTATTTCTCCTAACACCAACCAGCAATTTTGAATCCCTCATATTTATTTACTCAATGAACATTTTAGGAACACAGAGATCAAGAAAATACACCCTTGGATGGAGCTCACAGACTTTCTAAGAGACCACTAGGTCTCTTAGATAGATAACAGACAATACTGTTATGCTTCTGCATCCAGAATGTGTGAGAAAGGTGCATAGGTTTCACGAACATCTGCAGTTTGGAGTGGAATTTGGCTGTTGCTGTGTTCTTTACCCACAAGACTTGTTGAACACATAATCACAAATAATTATTATCATTAATATCATAGAAATGGATATGTCCTAAAACATTAGATAATTTTTAAAGACTATTCAAATAATCTTCAAATTTGGACACTTCAAAACAGATGACCATATTAAAACATAAGATATTAAGGCAAGAATTTCTTTCTGTCTTTCTGTCTATCTTTCTTTCTTTCTTTCCTTCTTTCTTTTTGTGGTGGCTCAAGCTACCTGAAGGGCAGGTATGGTAAGGCAGGTGGAGCTGGGGATCGAACCACAGTATCCTGCGCCTGACTGTGTTTGCATGAGAGCTTAAACAACTGAGAATTTCTAAGAAATGGACACAAAAATAAAACCGGAAAATAAATGTAATTCAAAGCCAATTTTAAAGTAGTAAATCCAGTTCTGGCTGCTAATCTAGAATATATCACTAACAAAACCTTTTAAAGAAACAATTTGTTACTTTGCACTTTGAAAAAAAAATGCTCTCCAATCTTAGCCTGTATTTATAAGCTTTGTAGATAGACAAAATAACATTAGTTTGAATAATAATATATATTCCCCTAAAAAAGCTAGTAATCCTTTATACTGATCAATAATATTAGAAATGTACTAAAATTCTATCACCCTTCTCCTAAGTCATCTCTATATTAAGAATGTGTTATTTTTATAAAGATTCATTAGGAAAAAAAAAGATTTGTTACTCTTCTGCCCTGAGAACACTGTCAAACATGTTCTTATGATCAACGAAGGAGGAAGAATTCACATTTATATAATGTTCACTATATGCTAGATCTGATGCAGTAAATATGTCATCACTGTTTCTACATACAGATATACACACACATACAAATATGTATGTACATACATACAAAATAAACTAGAAGAAGCACAGGAATATTCTAATTCTGAATGTACATAACTCAAACATGTTATATTTAAATGCTATAGAAAACAAGTACCAGAAATAGTCTACATTCATATGTTTTTAGTTTAAGATGATAGTCATATGATGGATGTTGACCTAGCATTAATTTAAACCTCTAAAACACAACTAGAAACCAAGTGTGAAACATGCTTATACTTCCAGTACTTTGGGAAGTTGAGGATCACAAATTTGAGACCAGCCTAGATAATTCAGCAACTTAAACTGTGCAAAGCAGAAAAAAATAAAAAGGACTGGGACTGCAGCTTGGTGGTAAAGGTCCCGGCTTTAATTTCTAACACTGAACATTTTGAAACAAAATAAAATGCAATTGAAATACTAGTCTAAACAGAACTATAACCTTAGTAGTAGGAACATGAATAATGAAACCTATACATTGGATTTTATAGGCCAAATGTCTAACACAGAAATTTTTAATCACAAAGCTGAAAAGATTACTAAGACGTACAATTCTAAAAAGGTAATAGAACTCTAAAAGTAAAGTGGCATGATTTTCTCCAAAAGCCATTTAGCTGTTTCTGTTCTTTTCTCTCTTCTCACCCAGGTTTTGTGATGAGCTTCAGAATGTACTCCTCACTTAGTCATCTCCAACACCTTTTAATTTTGAGGAAGAAGCGAGCTATATTGCACTTAATATCAGTGGTTATCATCAGTATCTGAAGTAGCCTCATCTATTAACCAATGGTTTATTTATCATGCTCTCCAAATATGTAATTTCACTAAATTTTTGAAAAGCAAAAAGCAAAACTGCCATGCTTAAAAAATGCTTTAGAAGGATGACCCTGTGGTCCAGAAGGCATCAGTGTTAAAGTGGTGAAAATATGATGCACTGACCTGTTTTAGTTAAGAGTATGGAAAGTGAAGCATCAGAAGGTACTAAACAAAGAATTAGCCGGGAAGATAGCTCAGTAGAATAAGCACTTGCCTGGCAAGAAAAAGTCCTGAGTTCAATCCCTGGTACTGCAAAAAAAAAAAAAAAAAAAATCCTCTAAAGAGTATCTGTTTGGTAGAACTTTCTAAGATGATATAAAAATTCTGCATCTTATTGCCCAGTTTGATAGCCACATGAGAGTAAACATTTGAAATATAGCTGAGTGTGAAAAAGAGGGGAGTTTTTATTGTACTAAATTATTAATTGACACTGAAATAGGCAAATGTAGCTAGTAGCTACTATATTTGACAATACTGCTTTATAAAAACTAAAGTGCCTAAAAAGTCTGTGGTTAGTCTCAGGATGATAACATATATACATGGTAAAATGGAGAAATATGTCAGAAGCATTTAGATAAACAAGTGGTTCTACACACACTTTATAGACAATTCCAACAGCACTGGGCATCAAAAAATTCAACAAAATGTGACTGAGGATTTATTAGAGGATCAACTTCTGGTTTTGAGGGTATTTTGCAGGGAGAGGAGGTGAAAGAGATCTCACTATTGTAGTCCAGACTGGCTTCGAACTTGCACCAATACTACCTCAGCTACCCAGGTTCTACATTATAGGAGTGAGGTGTCATGCCCAGCTGGCTTAGTGGAGAATGCTGCTTTCAAAAATCTTAAAATTTAGCTCGGTGAGGAGGTGCACATTGGTAATCCCAGCTATCTGAAAGGCTAAAGTAGAAGATCGTAAGTTGGAAGCCTGCATGGGCAACTTAGTAAGACCTTATCTCAAAATAAAATTTATTTTTTTCTTAGTACATGCTTACAGTATATGATTACATTTACTGTAGGAAGTGTGTAGATATACATAACATATCTGAATTCTTTTTTGTCCCCTTCCCTTCCATCCCTCCCTATTCCTTCCAACTCTTATTCACCCTCCCATGTGAAATATATTTAGTTCCATTTTTTCTTCAATTCTCTCTTTAATTCCTTTTCTCTTCCTTTCTGTCTCCTACCATCTCTTGTTCTCTTTTTCAGCTGAAAAAAGATATACCTCTCTGCTTCCTGTTATTAGTCCTTATTTTACTCCTTATTTATGAGTTTCTCATATATAAGAAGCCATGGAATATTTAAATTTGTGTCTAATTTATTTCACCTAACATTTATGGCCTCAAAGTGCATCTATTTACCTACAAATGTCTCAAGCTTACCTGTATCTATGATAGAGGAGCATTCCATTGTGTATAAATACCACATTATCCAGTCAGTTACTGATGGATATATAGGGTGCTTCCATGATTTGACTACTATTAATTGTGGTGCTACAAACAAGGTATGCATGTATGCCTGTAATATGATGACTTTAACTCTTTGGGGTAAATACCTTGAAAGGGAATAGCTGAGTCAAGTGGAATTTCTAGCCTTAGTTGTTTTGTTTTGTTTTTAATGTAGTTGGTACAGGGTCTCACTATGCAGCTCAGACTCATTGTGAATCTTCTGTTCTCAGCCTCTCCAGACCTGGAATTACAGGCATGCACCACCAAGCCCAGATTTGGGGCAGCTGGCTCAGTGCAGCCAAGGGTGGAGCCAGTGCGGCATGTGGTGCCAGGGATTGAAACTCAGTCCCTGCACTTGCCTAAACAGGTGCTTAGTCTGCTGAGCTATCTTACTGGCCCTTAAATTCTTAATTAGTTAAAAATTACTGTCTTTTTACTGTATAATACTTCCAAATTAACTTTTTAACATTATGGACAACTATTCAACCAACAAGCATTCTTTTATTATTGAACATTGTTTCCAATATTATTCTTTTATATATAATGCTATGTTATAAGGTAGATAAATGTTTGTGAAGTAAAATGAATAAAATGAAGAAAACTGGACCTGTATTGCCTTCTTTTATGTTCATTCTGTATATAACCTTAACATTTTAAGTTTATAATTAAGCTTGTGGTTAGCATAAACTCTTTTATGAGACATAGAACTCTTCAAACTTGGGTAAGAACACATTACTACTGAAATTAGTAATCTGATTTTAAACACACATATATAATTCATTTAAAAATATGTTGCATCAATTCATAAAATTCCATACCATGTCCAAGATGGAAGCAATGCTCACATTAATGTTTTTCAAAATAATTTTTAAGAATATATTTGTAGATAACTTGTTACAATGTAGCTGTGGATGACAAAATTCAAAATAACAGTGGCTGATTGGAGTCTTTTCACACATTAATCCTTAAAAATAGTTCTGATGAGGCAAAAAACAAAAACATGACTTTGAGTCTAACATAAAATAAAACTTACTTTGTTTCATGCAGATAATTTATGTTTTCAAAACTTCCTATATTTCTAGACTTAAATCTTTGAATATACATGTACTTTCTTTATTAACAACGTGTTGATTTGGCTTGATGAGTAGAAACAAGTTAAAAGAGGAAGATGCAATTGATCAAACACTATATGGTAACATCTAAACAACTGTTTTGTGAAAATGGTGGAATACTACTATTTTTAATTTAAGTATTAAAAAAGTACTTAGTTCTTTACCTATACTTACCTTTTATTATTATTATTATTATTATTATTATTAATTTATTTTTTTTTTGTCTTTTTGAGACAGGGTCTCACTGTGCAGTTCAGGCTGGCCTTAAGCTCACTTTGTAGCTCAGGTTGGTCTTGAACTCACAACAATCCTCCTGCCTCAGCCTCTCAAGTGTTGGGATTACAGGTGTGCACCACCACACCCGGCTTATACTTACTTTTTATTTACTTAAAATTAGCTAATAAGAGCAAAAAATGAAGAAATCATAATCTAGATTTCTTGGTCTAACAGTTTAAGCATAATATATTTTCTCAATTCTAAATAGTGCAGACAGTAAATCAGTAACTACCAAGATAATTAATTTGGTTTTGGACAAGCACACATCTAAATAACACACCAGGACATGTTTACAAAGAGGCAGAGGGTTTGAGGCATAATCTCACAGAGGACAGATATATGCAGTACTCTAAGCTTGACAATATTTCAAGAGGAATACTTTAAATCTGCATTTATATGATTAAGGAAAATCATTTACAGAAATAGTTTAAACCTCTACCAAAAACATCTCTGTCTTCCATTTTCCACCATAAACACAAGCTACTTACCATTCATAGCTGTGGGAAACTGAGCCATCATGGTCCTGAATTTTCCTTGCTAGCTGTCAGCCATCTGCAACATAAAAACATGGTGCCATTAATAATACAAGGGCAGACCACAGCTTAGTGCACTCACTAAGCAGCAGGAACGTTTGCTGCCTTCAGTTCACACCTCCAACACAAAACAATGCAGAGCTTCTTGCTGCAGAACAGGCAGAATTTGCATTTGGGGACCAGAGGGGGAGTCTGTTGAGTAATGGTCCAATACATAATCACATGAAAGAAACCATATAAACACATGGTTAAGTACATAATAATACAGAAAAAGATTCACATGTTTAATATAGCAAATACTGAATAAAGAAACCCTTAACATAAGCCAAGACTGTTGGAGAAATCAGGGAAAAGAGCTATTACAACTAGGTAAGATCTTATTTCAGAGAAATCTAGTATAGTATATAACATGGATAATTCTAATATCCTCCTTTTTAAAAACCCCTGAACAGGGCTGGCCAAATAGCTCAGTGGATTAAAGCAACTGCAAGCAGGCACAAGGGCCAGGGATTGGATCCCTGATCCCCGGGTCCTCTGGTGCTGGCCCACTCCCAGGGCATACTGAAACAGTTACAGAGAGGCAACTGAGACTGGGCGTGGTGGCACGCACCCGTAATCCCAACTCTTGGAACCTGTAAAGAGGATCACAATGAGTCCAATCTAATAGTGAGACCCTGAACACCCTGTAGACCCTTTC
>PVKA01006980.1:0-22480 GCA_004027165.1 Ctenomys sociabilis
TAAATTTTAGGATTGATTTCTCTATATCTGGGAGGTATGTTGGTGGCAGTTTGATAGGGATTGCATTAAATCTGTACAGCAATTTTGGGAGTATGGCCATCTTCACGATGTTGGTTCTTCCTATCCAGGAGCATGGAATATCTTTCCATTTTCTGAAATCCTCCATAATCTCTTTTCTTAGGGTGTTGTAATTTTCCGTAAAAACATGTTTGACTTCCTTGGTTAAGTGAATCCCAAGGTATTTCATTTTCCGCGGTGCTATTGTGAAAGGTAGTGTTTCTATAGTTTCCCTTTCAGTGTGTTTGTTATCTGTATAGAGGAATGCTATTGACTTATGCGTATTGATTTTGTATCCTGCTATGCTACTGAGTTTCCCTATCAGTTCTAGTAGTTTCTTGGTGGAATTTTTGGGGTCTTCCAAAGTATCATGTCGTCTGCAAATAGTGATAATTTAACTTATTCTTTTCCTATTGTTATTCCCTTTATTTCTCCCTCTTTTCTAATGACTGTTGCCAAGGATTCCAAGACTATATTGAATAGGAGGGGGAATAGAGGACATCATTGTCTTGTACCTGATTTAAGAGTAAAAGATTTCAGTTTTTCCCCATTTAGGATTATATGAGCTTTTGGGTTGTCATAGATGGCTTTTATCAAGTTAAGATAGAGTCCATCTATTCCAGTTTTCTGTAGGACCTTGAACATGAATGAGTGTTGGACTTTGTCAAAGGCTTTCTCTACATCAATTGAGATGATCATGTGGTTTTTAGATTTCAGTCTATTAATATAGTGTATTACATTTATAGATTTTCGAATATTGAACCATCCTTGCATCCCTGGGATGAATCCTACCTGGTCATTGTGTATGATCTTCTTGATGATTTGCTGTATTTTATTTGCCAGGATTTTGTTGAGTATTTTTGCATCTATGTTCATGAGGGAGATTGGCCTGTAGTTCTCCTTTTTGGTTGAGTCTTTCCCTGGTTTTGGAATGAGTATTATACTTGCCTCCAGAAATGATTTTGGGAGGACTTTTTCCTTTTCAACTTTGTGTAAGAATTTGTGGAGTGTGGGGATTATATCTTCTATAAATTTCTTGTAAAATTCAGCTGTGAATCCATCAGGCCCTGGACTTTTCTTTGTCGGTAGGCTTTTTATTACGTTTTGAATTTCGTTGGCTGTTATCGGCTAGTTGAGAGTTGTTATATCTTCTTGATTCAGTTTTGGTAGTTTGTACCTTTCGAGAAATTTGTCCATTTCTTCTGTGTCTTCTATTCTGTGAGTATAAAGATTCTCGAAGTAACTATTGATAATCTTCTGAATTTCCACTGGGTCTGTGGTGATTTCACCCTTTTCATTCCTTATCGCTTGTACTTGAATTTTCTTTTGCCTCTTTTTGATGAGGTTGGCCAGAGGCTTATCAACTTTATTTAGTTTTTCAAAGAACCAACTTTTTGATTTGTGGATTCTTTGAACTGTTTTTTTCATCTCAATTGAGTTAATTTCTGCTCTAATCTTTATGATTTCTTCGCGTCTTTGCGCTGTGGGTTTTGTTTGCTCTTCTTTTTTTAGTTGTTGGAGGTGCAACATTAAAGTGCTAATTTGTTCCCTTTCTGTTTTCCTAATGTGTGAGTTCATAGCTATTATTTTCCTTATAAGAACTGCTTTCATTGCATCCCATAAATTCCGGTAAGTTGTACTTGAATTTTCATTGAATTGTAGATATTGTTGAATTTCTTGTTGAATTTCTTCTGCAACCCATTAATTGCTGAGTAGGGTGTTGTTTAGTTTCCATGAATTTAGTGGGTTTTTCTGGTTTGTCATTTATTTCCAATTTCATTGCATTGTGGTCAGGTAATATGCATGGGACAATTTCTATTTTCTTGCATATACTTAGGCATGACCTCTGGACTAGTATGTGGTCTATTTTGGAAAATGATCCGTGTGCAGCTGAAAAAAATGTGTATTCAGCTGTGGTTGGGTGGAACACTCTGTATATGTCCACCAGGTCCATTTGTTCCAAGCTCTGGTTCAGTTCTGCTACTTCCTTGCTAATTTTTTGTCTGTTTGACCTATCTTTTTGAGATAAGGGTGTGTTAAGATCTCCTGTTAAGATTGTGTTCTTAGACATTAAGGTTTTCATGTCCCTTAAGATTGGTGTTACGTAGTTGGGTGCTCCTGTGTTTGGTGCATAGATATTTGTGAGTATTACTTCTTGCTCTTGAATTTTTCCCCTGACCAATATATAGTGGCCTTCTTTGTGTCATTTGATCATTCTTGGTTTGAAGTTGAGACTGTCTGAGAAGAATTGCTACTCCTGCTTTATTCTGAGGTGCTGGGGCATGTAGTATTGTTTTCCATCCTTTGACTTTGAGCCTATGAATGTCCTTTTGTGTTAAGTGTGTTTCTTGTATACAGCATATTGTTGGATTTTGTTTCCTAATCCACTGTGCCAGTCTATTTCTCTTAAGTGGAGAATTGAGTCTGTTTACATTTATGGTTATAATTGAAATGTGCTGACTTATGTTTGTCATGATATTTAGCTGGTATTGTTTACTCCTTTGTAACCTGTAATTAATTGACTGTCCTGTTTAGTGGGTTCCTTCCATTCTCTTTCATGGAGTTCTGGTCGTTGTGGTCTCTCTCTAGAACCTCTTTCAGCAACCTGTGAAGGGATGGCTTTGTCATCATGAAATTCTTTAGTTGTTCTTTGTCATGGAAGTATTTCACTTCTCCATCAAACTTGAAAGAGAGTTTTGCAGGGTATAGTAGTCTGGGCTGGAATTTGTTTTCGTGTAGGACTTGAAGAACTCTGCTCCATGCTGTCCTTGCCTTCATTGTTTGTGTAGAGAAGTCAGCTGTAATTCTGATGGGTTTTCCTTTGAATGTGAGCTCTTTCTTCTCTTTAGCAGCTTTTAGTATATTATTTTTGTGTTGGATTTCTGCGATCTTAACTATTATGTCTCAGTGTGTTTCTACTTGGGTTGAGGTTAATTGGTGTTCTGTGTGCTTTGGTGACCTGAATGTTGGATTGTTTCCTCATATATGGGAGGTTTTCTGTAATTAGTTCTCCCGAAGTTCTTTTTATGTCATTTGTATTGACTCCTTCATTCTCGTTGATACCAATTATTCTCACATTGTTCATTCTGACGTCATCGTGCAGGTGATGGATTATTTTTTCCTGCATTCTCATTGTTTTTAAGAGATCCTTTCTCACCTTTTCACTAGCTGCTCCGACATCTTCAAGATCTGAAACTCTGTCTTCGCTTTTACTCAGACAGTTTTGTAGACTTGCGATTGCTATTTTTAGTTCTTCTATATCTCTTTGACTGTGTTTCATGTGTTCTATTTCTTTTCTGTATTGCTCATTCAAGGAATCCATCATATTTCTGATCTCCTCAATTTTTTTATCCATGTCTTCTTTAAAGGTAGTTATTAATTCTTTTTCTGCTGTGTTTCTTCCAACTTGGATTTCCTCTGTATATTTCAGGACTTGTTTCGGTATTTCAGATCGTATGACTTCAAAAAGTTCTTTTTTGATTTCAGAACTTATTTCTGCTTTGAGTTCCTCATGATCTTTCTGCTGTTGTTTCTTTGCTTCAGATGCTGTTAATTCATGTGTATCATCTGCAATAGTGCTCTCTGCACTTGGTCTGGGTGAGCATAGTTTTTCCACCCAATGTTTCTGGAATTCATTCTTTATTTCAGATACTATGTATTCAAATATTTCTTTTTTAATTTGGGGAATTACTTCTCATTTTATTTCCTCTATAGCTTTCTGCTATTGTTCCTTTGCTGCTGTATCTATTAGTTAATTCATTGCAGCTGAGCTAGTATCCTCTGCCCTTCCTGATGGACTTGAGGTCTGGGATTGCATTTTTCCCCTTCTCTTTGTCATTTTGTATAGCACTGACCTTTGACCTTTAGTGTAGAGCTTTGGTGCAGCTATAACCTTAGCTTGTTATGAGATTCGGGTGCCAGTCTATTAAGTTTGAGATTTTCCAGGTATGCCTATCCTGGGTCTAGCTGTTGCGTTCAGTTCCTTTTTTGCTGCAGCTCCTTTGGTTCCCCTCTGTTGGTTCCCGGGGACAGCCCTCCTGTGTCAGGCAGGTCGTTCCCCATGTAGGCGGGCCTGGGCTTTGGTGGGTATTCTGGGCTCACAAAAGGATAGTGGATGATCTTATTCACTGAGTAGGCTGTACTGGGTTGGCCAGCCTGTGCTGGGTGTGGGTCTACAGGCCGTAACTCGAGAAGGCTGGGAAAGGTCCCTCTGGTGCAGTGGGCCTGGAGCCCTCACTCACAGGCCAGGCTGTGCTGGGTTCGGTTCGTAGCGTGGGACCGTGGATTCCTGAGAAATGTCCCTCCGGTGTCGCAGGCTTGGAGTTCTCACTCCAGGCCGACCTGCACTGGGTCTGGGGCTGTGGGGTGGGGCCAGTAATCACCTGGAAATGTTTCTCTGGCACAGTGTGCCTGGAGCTGTCACCGGGCCACGGGGGTTGGGGGGCAGGTAATCCCTGGGAAATGTCTCTCAGGCACAGTGTGCCTGGAGTTTTACACTCACTGACCTTTGATGCCCAGAGAATCGGGGAAATTCCCACTCGATTAGTGGGCTTTAGGTCAGGGGATCCAGGGAGGTGCTGGTGAGTGGGTCCTGAGGTTTCAGGCCAGTCACTGGCTTGGAGGGGTTGGGGACAGGGATCCGTGTAGCGCGCGTGGGAAGAAGCCAAAGGCTCTCCCTCAGACTCACCACACTCTCACTGATCTGGGAAGCCTGGTGAGTGGTGTAAATTCGCTCTTGCTGGGAGAGCTTGGGGCGGGATCCAGGAGGCTGCTGGAGTCAGCCACTGCCTCAGGCCGGTCTCTGGCTGGGCAGCGTGAGCGGGATCGAGTAGACTGCTAGAGTTGGTCTTGCTGTCTCGGGAGGTCTTGGGCTCGGCGGGAGCGGACGCGGGCTGGATGGAGGAGGATGGCGGCGTGGGCCGTGCTGTCTCTGGCCAGTCTCTGGGACTGGGCGGGCCCGGGCGGGATGGAGGAAGCTATTGTTATAAATTTTGCTATTAATCTGTGATATATTTTCCCAATCTGTGGTTTATTTTGGTAATCAGAAAAATTAAATTGTTTGGTTTTGAACTTGAATGAAATAAAATATATTAGTCTTTTTTCTTAAGATTTATGTTTATTTTTACCTTGTTTTCCATTAAGATTTATGATTATTTTTAAGAAGTCTTTTTTTTTATGTATTTGGTACAGGGTCTCACTATGCAGCTTGGACCTGTAGTGATCCTCCTGTTTTCAATCTCCTCACCGCTGGCATTATGGGTGGTCTCCGAGGCTAGTTCATTATGCCCAGGGCAGGGAATGCATGAGGTGGTTCTGGGGATCAAACCCCAGTCCCTGAGCTTGCCTAAGCAGGTACTTAGTCCACTGAACTATCTAGCCAGCCCTAAAAAAGACATTTTCTATTCTGTAGATACAAATCTATTCTCCTGTGTATTTTCTTCTAAATGGTTTTTAAGATTACATATTACATTGGGTCTCATCTAGCTGTCATTTATTTTTATGTATGGTAACAGTGGAGTCCAAAGTGAGGCCCTTTTTCTCTTGTATGCATGGCACCAGTTTTTGATTAATCTGTTCTTTCCCGTTCATGTATAATCCTACTTTTAAAAACATGTATTATTTAGTTGATCTTCATTCTTATTTTGAAAAATCTGTATTATAAGCCTTGACTATCTTGAATATTGCTCACTCCTTTTTTTGCTTTATTATTTTTTGAGATAAGATCTTAATATGTAGTTTATGCTGACCTTAAACTCATGACAATCTTCCTACTTCAGAGCTTCTCAGTGCTAGTTTTACAAGAATGTGTTATTATATCCAGTTTCTTATTTTTTTCTTCAGATTACCATAGCATATATTTATTTATTCATCTATTTTATTTGGTACAGGGTTTCACTATGCAACATGGTGATCATGTTGATCCTCCTGTCTCAGCTTCCTCAGTGCTGGGATTACAGGCATGGTGGGGCAGCACAGCATGCAGTACAGGGCATCAAACCTAGCTCCTTGTGCTTGCGAGGCAGACGCTTAGCCTGCTGAGCTGTCCTTGGCCCTACCATAGCTTTTTAAACTTAGCTTGTTATATAGACACAAATAAGTTTAGGATATTAGTAAGAATTGTGTGACACTTTAGATTTATATAGTGGTAAGGAAACTGAAATTCAGAACAGAGTAATTTGCTCAAATTTGTCTTTTGAATGCCTTTTATCTGCATATTTCTGAGGAGCAGTAATCCTTAGATCATTGTCAATACACAGAACATTAGCAAGAATCAGAATTCTGGGCATCAACAAAAGTCTAAAACTTGTACATGTGGGCTCAAAATATAAAAGTAAGTAGAGGTGCAATTTATTGTAATTCCATTTACTATATAGATTAGGTTTTCTACCAGAATCATAGTTATAGTTTTTTTTAAAAAATGTATTTAAAAAGCAAAATAATGAGCATAAATCTGGAGGTGTGATAAAAAAATTGTACAAAGAGAAGCAAGTGGATAGGAATGGTGTGGAAGAGGACATAAAGGTGAGCTTTGAGAACCAGATCAGGAGTCATAGGGAGGAATTGTTTTAGACAGCAAGTTTTACATCTTCAGAGTTTATTGGGGTGAGGTTCACAGGAGGCAGAGTATTGGGAAAAGACAAATACTTCACTTGATAGGTGTGGAGGCAATGATAATCATAAGGATTATGGTGTTAGGTAGTTGCTTTTGATGAGTTGGTAACCTTAAAAAGGAGATCAGATTTTGGACAGTTTCAGGCACACTTTGGAAATCAAAGGGCTTCAGTGACATTTCTACAGAAGATTCTTGTACAATTGGCCTCAGGGACACTGCTAGAAAACTATCTCTGAATGTGATTTTTAGGGTGACAGAAGTACAGAGGAGACCAAATTTATAGCCTTTTTTTTCCTTACCAGATTTTATTGATACATTTTAAATCTACATAACTATCACATTCATCATTAAGAATTTGTACCTGTACATGATAATACAATAAAACTTTCCCCATTCCCCTATCCTCCCATCAGCTTCTCCCACCCCATTTCTGAAACCTTTGTTTCCATGTTTTCCTTTCCTTACCCCTTTCTTCTCCCTTATTCCTTGGTTTGCCTTTCCATATGAGCATTTTCTTATTTCACAATATCTGTTATACATTTTGGACCTTATTTATACTGCTGATTTCTCACACCTGAGAAACAATATGTGTCAATTTATTTGAGTATAGACTCAAGGTACATCCATTTTCCTAGAAATATATCATTGAATTATCCTTCTTTATGACAGAATAGTACTCCATGTATTAAAAACACATCTTCTTTATCCATTCATCAGTTGCTGGACACTTGGGTTTGTGTTGAGAAGACACCTGTGATTCTGAGGGTTTTTAATAGTTGATGTGTTTCTTTTCCCTAACCACTTTTTAAATATTCTATTCTTGTGTTGAATTTCTGGAAACTTAGCTATGTAATTTTGGGGCTATAGATTTTTTTTAAAAAATCATGGCTAATTGAAGTTCTGTCTGACTTATTTATCTAAATGTCAGTTTCTTTTTCACTGCTTGGGAAGTTTTCTTCCATGTCATCTATAACAAGTTTCTTATATCATTTGTGCTATTTCCTTAACTCAGTTTTATATTATTCTTCTTTGCATCATCTAGTAGCTGCTAGATGGATTTCTCATGGTCCCTTGTAATTTTCTTTTTAATTAAAAAAAATCTTATTTATTTGGTACAGGGTCTTGCTAGTCAACTCGGACTCATAGTGATCCTCCTGTCTCAGCCTCCCCAGAGCTAGGATTACAGGCATGTGTCACCATGCCCAATTCCAGTGGCTGGATTGGTGTGCCCAGGGTTCCGGGATGGCACAGCATGTGGTACCAGGGATCAAATCTAGGTCTTTGTGCTTTACAGGCAGGCATTTAGACTACCAGGCTATCTCCCCCGCCCAGACCCTTGTGTTTTTTAAGCAATGTTTTCATTATTGCTGACCACAAACCTGTTTTCTATACTTGACATGCTGTCCTTGCATTGGCTCATTCTGCTGTAAATACTTTCAGTGGAATTTTTAATCTCCTGGATATTGGCTTAAATCTGTTTTATGGATTCCATTTCTCTCTTGTGGTGGGCATTGATGGTTTCCATCATTTTCTTAAAGTTTCTTATCTGTATCTGCTCTAGGATCACTACACATGGTTTTCATTGTAATCATCTCCATAGTTATCTGAGAAATTATTTCTGACTTAATTTTTTTTTCTAGAGACTCATTCAATTTTTTTGTTGCTACTACTTCAGAGAGGCCTGGTGGGTGACTTTTGGATTGTCCCACCTCACTGCTCCCTTGGTTTGCCTTAGCAAACTGGATGTTGGGTTGCATCTTAAGCGTCTTCTCATTTTTTCTTTCAGTTTAATTCCTGAGCTGTTGCTTATAATTTGCCTATAATGAGTTCACTTTATTGCTAGTATTTAGAACCCTTAGAAAATGACTATTTCTTAGAGTTATCTTCCAGGTATGGCTGGCTTTTGGGTTTGAGTCTGTTGCAAGATTCTACCTCTTCACTTTGTTGAGGATGTGAAGTTGTTGCTTGCTTGGCCTAACCTCTGGTTCTTTGCTATTGTCACACAATATTTTATATGATCTTTAGGTAATCTCAGTCTTGGAATACCAGGAAGAACAGCAGATTAGTTATGTCATTTTGGCTTAGAGTAGTACAGTCAACAATATCAGCAGTATCAAACACACCCTAGAAAATGACAAACTGAGATAACTGTTAATTTGACATTTTTAATCATATGAACTACATTTTGGTTATATAACAAAATCTAAAAGAAACTAGAGCACCAGGATGATAGCTCAGTAGAATAAATGCAGCGCTTGCCTGGTGAGCGCAGGGTCCCAAGTTCAATCCCCAGTACTGCAAAAAAATAAAAACAAAAAAATGAAAGAAATTAGAAAATTGTATGCAGCCAATAAATTCACAATATGTTAATGCTAACCCTCAAGGAAGAAAATTTTAAAAGAATTAGGGGAAAAAATAGAAACACAAGAAGAAGAGATTAGAAAAATGCTGGAGGACAAAGGGAATCATACAAACAGGAAAACTGATGCAGAAGACAAATGGGAAGGAGAAGAAAAATAAAAGGGGAACAGAGCAGCAACCACAAAGAAGCTAGAAACCATGTTCACACTCATAAACAAGATCAAACAAGGAAGAAAAAAAGACAAGGAAGAGATTGAGATTGAGAGATTGATTCCACTTACAGGTTTGCCTCTGCTGTCTCTGGTAGACAACATGTGGAGACAGATTCCTGATCTTTGTGGTTTATCCCAGCAAGTCAGCAGTAGCTTTATGATGGGGTAGTTGATAATCTCAGTGAGCCTGCATCTTTATTTCCCCTGAAGTTCAGGCGGCATTCTAGCTGAATCCAGACCCATTCAGCTATAGCCATCAGCATACCTTCTATGGTCTTTAACTCAGCTGGGAGCTGCTAGTTGGACCCAGAAGTTGTTCTGAGTTCTGAGCTCTGTTAGCTTCCTCCAAGATGGTTTCTGGCCAATCTGTCCCACAGGATGACTCAACACTCACCCCTTGCTTAGTACAGTCCTTCAAGTCCATTGTTCCTTTCCACAGCTGCATCTCCTCATGGAGGCCTCTCATGTTGGTAGCAGTCATAGTGTGTCCTATGGAACACTATGAACACTATGGAACAGTTTTAACTGTTCCTCCTGTGAAGTGAATCCTGACCCAGAGGGAAAGCTCTGCTGGTTACATTTTTCTTCTTTTAGGTTTCTCTCTTTGCTCTCCCCAGGTGCTTCAGTTCTCACTTGAAAATCCTTCCTGGGGACCTACTTCCCTTCTTGCCTTCCTCATGCTGCTATATTGCAGGGTCTGGACAGAATTCTCAGGTTCTTTCTCTGCAGGTTATCACTCTGACATCTTCATACAACTTTGATAGGTCTCCTGTGTGTGAGTCAGGGCACTCATAGGAAAAGACAAAGACTCTTGTGATAGAATTCTGTAATTCTTGCTGAAGCTTCTTGGCTAGAAAGAAGTATTTCCTTGGAGAGCACTCCTAGTCATTCAAGACTGTACATTCAAAGAAAAAGCATTGTTCAGTAAAGTTTATTCTTGATATCTGTCACCACTTAACTATTCATTATCTACTGGCTAGTTTAATGATAGCTAGAGATTAGAAATTTGCAAATTCTGCTGTGTGAAAAACTGTCCTACACACAAAATAAGTTGCAGCACTGAAGTAATAAATACTGGGAGAAACCAGAGAAACAGGTGTGAGAATCTTGTGAGAAGTGCTGGAGAGAATGGGAGCAAGTTAGAAGAAAATTTATTGACATGAGGATACTCATTGGAACTGCTTCATATAACTTGTTTGTCTTAATCCATTTGGCTGCTATAACAAAGTACCTTGGTCTGAGTATCTTTCCCCCATAGTACTGGGGGCCAAGAAAGTACTGGGGATTAAACTAGCTACATACTGAGCTACATCCTTAGATTTTTTGAAAAATCTTTTTGAATTTTAGGACAGGGTCTCACTAATTTTCTCAGGGTGGGCTTGAACTTGTAGTCCTCTTTCCTTTTGCTAGCACAGTGGTGGGACTACATGCCACAAGATGTGCTTTAACTAAGTAATTTATAAACAAAAAAATTATTGTACACAATTCCAGATGTTGGGGATCTTCAAAATTAAGGCGCCCACAGATTTATGGGGTTGAGGGGGCATTCATTTTCTGCTTCAAAAGTGATACCTTCTGGTCTTCTCACATGAAGTAGAATAAGATTTCTTGGCCCTTTTTGTAAAGGCAGTAATCCCATTCATGAGATTGGAACTTTCACTCCTCAAAGTTCCACATATTAATACATTGGGGATTAAGTATTAGTATAAGAATGGGGAGGCACATACACATTCAGACTATAGCACTGGTATAGTTTTTTGAAGTGTGGAACAGAATGAATACCTGTAGTCAATCTTTTATAAAATAAATCATGTCATAAGGAAATACGAAGTATCTGGAATTTCTCTAAAAAATAAATACTTTGTGAATCTTCCATCTCCCCTTTGCCATTGGTTAAATAAAATTTCTTTCTTTCACCTGCCTGTATTCACCACAGTTAGTCCACATTATCTTGTGGCAGTGCACAAATTTGGCACCATTAGTACTCTTTGTTTCCTTGTCTGCCTTACATTCCTTTCATAAACTGTTCATACCCTGGTATTAATAACTCACTTTTCAGTGTCAGCATGCTATCTTTGCCTTAGATTTTTTTCTTTTTAGAGCTGAAATGGTAGCTTTCAAGCTTCCTTGATTACAGGCTATATAATAAGAAATATATTTTATGTGGTGATCCAGTGTACACATATATAGGGCCAGGGAGATGATAGCTCAGTAGAATAAGCACTTGCCTGGCAAGCGCAGGGTCTGAGTTCAATCCCCGGTCCTGAAAAAAAAAAAAAAAAACCCAGTATACACATATATACTTATAAATGCGTATCTGAAACAATAGTTTCAGGAAACACCCTTAGTGTTACTGGTATTTTGTATGTACGTTTTGTTCCCCCTAGGCTGGTTATAATGGTCTATATTTCTATACCAAAGGGTAAAAAGATTTGTAACTTTGTTAAGACCCTGGATATATTGTTCTCCATAAAGTTTATACCAGTTTATACTCCTAAGGGCAACCTAAGAGAGTAATAATGACAAAGTTGTCATTGTCAGTCCTTTGAGAATTCTCCTAGAACATATGAGTCATTGGTGTCCTTAGACAAAGTCACCATCTATATAACACCTAACTTGCCTAGGGGTAGAATATCCTGTGCTTTGACTCAGTTCTTTTTTTCTTTCTACAGTAATGGTAAGAGAATATTAAAACTTCAGCTTTCGCTAAAGGCTCACATTTTGTTTCGTTGTTGTTTAGTTTTCGTTAATCTTCCACGGTTTTTCTTTTTCTTAATGTATCCTAGAAAACAATTTCGAAAAACTTAGTCCCTTATACATTAGTTTGCAAAACTTTTATTCGGTGTAATTATAGACTCACAAGAAATTACAAAGATTCTGTAGATCTTGTACATGGTTTTGTCATTGTTTACATGTTATATAGCAGTAGTACAAAAAATAACTTTTGTATTTGATGAGGTCAGTCAAGTCTCTTCAGGGTTTATCCTGGAACCCCGTACCTTATTTTGTAGATCTTCTTTCAGTGTCAGCAATGTGGATGAGTCACAGCCATTGGTTGACCAATTTGCTCTCTGTGAAAGCCTGAGAGAAAGTTTTCTTCCATGTGACTCTCCTTAGGCACAGTATAGATCATTGACCACATTCCTCTGTGGCTCCATAATCTCCTTGGTCAGAAAATTTGGGGCACAACTCACTTCCATGATGTTACAGTACAGGATTTCCTATGTCCTGGGTCTTCACTAATCTTGAAAGGCTGGGGCCAGAATGTTGTCTGATCTTGCATCCCTTCCATTTCTCTAATTTTTCATCTGCAAACTTAGGTTGTTAACCATCCAGCAGAGAAGCTGTTTAGTACCCTGCAGCATATGCAGTTCAGTTTATCCTATCTATTTAAATTCCTTTTAGTTGTTCTTATACCTTTCTATTTGTATTTCTTCTTTTGATTTCTTATACTAGGGAGACTATACAACATTTGCACATGTGTGTCTGGTTTATTTCACTTATGAGTATGTGTTCAAGTGGCATCCACTTAAATATAAATGTCTCAAGTTTGTCATTCTTTTTAGCTGAGTAATACTCCATTGTATAAAGATACCACATCTTCCTCAACGATTCCTCATGTGATGGACATCTTGGTTGTTTCCAAGATTTTGCTATCACAGATTGTGCTGCTATAAACAGGTACACATATATCACTATGATATGACGTTTTCAGATCCTCTGGGAAAATTCCCAGTAGCTGGCTTAAATGGGATTTCCAGTCCTACTATTGGGAGGAGTCTCCACACTGATTTCCATAATGGTTGTACCAGTCTACATTCCCACCAGCAGTGGAGAAGAGTTCCCTTTTCCCCACATCCTCTCCAACATTTGTTGTTGTTTGATTTCCTTATGTTAGCCATTCTTTCTTGAATGAGATGGTATCTCAGTGTTGTTTTAACTTCACAGATGGCTAGTGATGGTGAACATTTTTCCTACATATATTTGCTTTAATTTTGTCCTCTGAGAAGTATTTATTCACATCAGATGCTCATTTCTGGATTGGGTCTTTAAATTTGAGGGCCCTAATGTATCTTAGTTCTTCATAAATTCTAGAGAGCAGACCTTTGTCTGAGTGCTTACTAGGATTTTTCGAAATTTGTGGGTTGTGTTTTCACTTTATTAGTAATTTCTTTTGATATGCAAAAACTCAATAAGAGTTGGTCCCAGTTGTTAATTCTTTCAAATGTTTCCTGTGTGAATACATGTTTGTTCATGAGCTTTTTGCCTACCCCTATTGTCCTCAAGAGTTCTTCCTACTTTCTCTTCCAGAAGATTGAGTGTTTCTGTTTTAATGTGTAGATCTTTAATCTATTTTGACTTTAGCTTAGTGCTTGGTGATAGGCCTAAGTCAAGTTTTAGTTTTTGGCTTGTAGAAAAGCCAGTTTTTCCAACACCGTTTGTTAAAGAGGTATCTTTCTTCCAGTAAGCATGTTTGGCCCCTTTGTTGAATATCAGGTGACTGAGTGCGTTCATAGAGGCCTCTGCATTTTCTAATCTATTCCACTGATCCTCAGGTCTATTTCGTTGCCAGTACCTTGTTGATTTTATCACAGTGGCTTTGTAGTATAATTTCAAGTCAGGAATTGTGGTGCCTCCTGCCTTGTCTTTATTGGCCAGGATTGCCTTTGCTATTCTAGGTCTTTTCTGCTTCCAAATAAATTTTAGGAACGATTTCTCTAAGTCTGGAAGGTACGTTGGTGGCAGTTTGATAGGATTGCGTTAAATCTGTACAACAGTTTATGGAGTATGGCCATCTTCATGATGTTGGTTCTTCTGTCCAGGAGCATGGAATATCTTTCCATTTTCTGAAAACCTCTATGATCTCTTTTCTTAGGAGCTGTAATTTTCCATGAAAAGATGTTTGACTTCCTTGGTTAAGTGAATTCCAAGGTATTTCGTTTTCCGCGGTGCTGTAGTAAAAGGTATTGTTTCTATAATTTCGCTCTCAGTGTGTTTGTTATCTGTGAAGAGGAATGCTACTGACTTTTGAGTATTGACTTTGTATCCTGCTGTGCTACTGAATTTATCAATTGTAGTAGCTTCTTGGTGGAATATTTTGGGTCTTCCAAGTAAAGTATCATGTTATCTGCAAATAGTGATAATTTAACTTATTTACCTATTCCTATTCCTTTTATTTCTCTCTCTCGTCTACTGGCTGTTGCTAATGATTCTAAAACTATATTGAATGGGAGGGGTGATAGAAACATCCTTGTACCAGATCTAAGAGTAAAAGATTTAAGTTTTTCCCTATTTAGAATTATATTAGCCATTGGGTTGTCATAGATGGCTTTCTTTTTTTTTTTTTTTTTTTTCTTTTTGTCTTTTTGAGACAGTCTCACTATGCAGTTCAGGCTGGCCTTGAGCTCACTTTGTAGCTCAGGCTGGTCTCGAACTCACAACAATCCTCCTGCCTCAGCCTCCCGAGTGCTAGGATTACAGGCATGCACCACTATGCCCGGCCATAGAAGACTTTAATCAGTTGAGGTAGAGACCTTGTATTCCAATTTTTCTGTAGGGCTTTGAACATGAATGTGTTCGACTTTGTCAAAAGCTTTTTCTGCATCAATTGAAATGATCATGTGGGGTTTGGATTTCAGTTTATTAATATAGTGTATTACATTTATAGATTTTTTGAATATTGAACCATCCTTGCATCTTTGGGATCAATCCTACCTGGTCATGGTGTATGATCTTTTTGATTACTTGCTGTATTCTATTTGCTGGAATTTTATTGAGGATTTTTGCATCTGTGTTCATGAGGGAGATTGGCCTGTAGTTCTCTTTTTTGGTTGTGTCTTTCCCTGGTTTTGGTGGCAGAATAATACTTGCCTTCAGAAATGACTTTGGGAGGACTGCTTTCTTTTCAATTTAATTGAAGAGTTTGAGGAGTATAGGGATTATATCTTCTATAAATTTGTAGAATTCAGCTGTGAATCCTTCAGAACCTGGACTTTTCTTTGTTAGCGGGCTTTTTATTATGTTTCGTATTTTGTTCGCTGTTACTGGCTTATTGAGACAGCTTTGGTAATTTGTTCTATCTTCTTGATTCAGTTTTGGTAATTTGTACCTTTTGAGGAATCTGTCCATTTCTTTTGTGTCTTCTATTCTGTGATTGTAAAGATTTTCAAAGTAGCTATTGATAATCTTCTGAATTTCCATTGGGTCTATGGTGTTTACACCCTTTTCATTGCTTATTGCTTGTATTTGAATTTTCTTTCCTCTCTTTGATGAGGTTAGCTAGTGCCTAGTCGATTTTATTTAGTGTTTAAAGAATCAGCTTTTTGATTTGTTGATCCTTTGAACTGTCTTCTTCATCTCAATTGAATTAATTTCTGCTGTAATCTTTATGAATATCCTTTTTTTTTTTTTTGGCAGAACTGGGGATTGAACGCAGGTCCTTGTACTTGCCAAGGTATAGCTGGTCTTTTAACTGGTTTTAAGCTATTTCTTTAGGGTTTTATTTCTTTGTAATCTTTGTATATAACTTGAAATGGAAGGAGTCCACTATTATTGCATGAGGTCAGGGCCAGATGCTGAAGTCTAAACTGCCTGCAGAGTTACAGGTGCCAGTACTCTCAGCTGAGCTTGCAGAACAAACAGTGGAGCAGGTCTGCCTCTGATCATATGGGAGTACTAACTGACGTTTTTTTCACTGGAGTGATGTTTCAGTCAATTGTATCCACAGAGCAGGGCTTGGGAGCTCAGGTTTGGTTTAGTTGCTGGTAGATTTCTAAACAGCATCAGGAAGTAGTAGCAAGAAAGCTTTGGCCAAAATAACTTTGTCCAAGGTGACCACAGAATATCTAGCCTGTCCATTTCTAACAGAACTACTGTCCATACATAGGGCATATTTAGCATCTTTCAGGGATTTACTTTTTAGTAATAGTGTTTTGGGCCTAGGTTATTGAGTAGATAGTGGCAGAACTGAATGACCCACAGTTATTTAGGAGGTCCAATACAGTATGTGGCATTTAGGTCTTGGCCTTAGTTTGTCAGTTTTCTTGATCAGAGAAACAGTGGCTATTATAGTGTGAAGGCAAAGCTGGGAGACAGCCCTCAGCAATTGAAACCAAGTATTTGTATAGGTAGGCCACTGAGCATTCCCAGGAACTGATAGTCTGCATAAGCATCATTGTTTTTGTGAACTCAAAGATCTAAATTTTATAGAAGCCAGCAACTCCAAGAAATCTGTGGAGTCAATCTCTCACTCTTCTCTCTCCTCTCTCCTTTTGTCTCCTCCCTCTCCCACCCCTCTCCCCCTCCCCCTCCCCTCTCCTGGCATATATCAGTCACCATGAACTACAGGTGAGGGTCTAATCAGCCACCGCAACCAGTGCTTCCCAGTCTTGGGGCACAGACAGATTAGCCTAATTGCTTATACTATCCATTCCATTCATACATTCATACAGTAGGCACTGAGAGGTTAAACATACCATTCCCCTTCCCTTGAGGATAGTCCTGACTATCCAGTCCTTTTGCTCCAGCTGAACAGTACTGATGACTAATTGAGGTGCCCCTGGGGGTCTTATCAGAATCATGCAGGCAGACAGATTGCATCCTCCTCCCTTTGAGGTCCAATGTGAGTTGCTGAAGCAGGAAGCTGGGAATCCTTCCAACTTCTGAAGGGACGAGAAATCTGAATGACACACCTTCTCATCAAGATCTTGAAGGTCCTTGCTCTCTCTGTGAGGCACACAAATGGTGACCAAAGAGGTCAGCATGTCAGTCTTCCCAGCCAATGTACCACATATAGTGGCAACCGGCAACATCAAAATGACACCAAAGATTTGGAGGCAGATTTATTTATATTGATGGTTAATGATCAGGATTATTCCTAAAATATCAGTCCCTACGGGCCAGGGAGATGGCTCAGTGGAATAAGTGCTTCCCTGGCAAGCACAAGGGCCTGAGTTCAATCCCCAGTTCCACACACAAAAAAATAAGGCTCTGATCTCTGGCGGTTTGAGTTTGTATGGGATAAGCAAGCAGGAAGTATTGGTATGGTTCATACAATATGCATCATAGTGACCAGATATGTATTACAGTGACCAGTTGTTTGAGAGAAACAAAAGTTTCTTTCCATCCTCATTAACATTTAGTATGACTTTTTTTTTTTTTTTTTTTTTTTTTTTTTTTTTTTTTTTTTTTTTTTTTTTTTTTTTTGCTGTTCTAGAAGATGTGTAACAGTGGTAGTCCATGTAGTCTTATTGTGCACTTCCCTAGCAGTTGCTGAAGTTGAGCTTTTTTCATGTGCTTGTATGCTATCCTTATACTTTCTTCTGTAAAATGTTTTGTGTCTTTTGCCCACTTTTTAATTGAATTACATGGTTTGTTACTTTTGAGCTTTAAGAGTTCTTAATAAATTCCATGTATGAATCTTTTTGTCAGATATTTTCTCCAAGCCTTTAACTTCACCTTTTATCCTCTTAAACTTTCATAGAGAAAAAATTTGGTGAAGCCTAATTTAGTAATTTTCGTTCTTTTGTACGTTGCATTTTTGGAATCATGCCTAAGAACTTTTCACCATGTTCTAGTTTCTGAAGATTTTTCATCTTTTTTTCCTAGGAGTAGTACAGTTTAATGTTCTATATTTAAAGTTATATTTTGAGTTAATTTTTATATAGGGTTTTAATTTAGATCAGGGTTCCTTGGATAAGAGTTCCTTCATTTGCTTATGATATCATTTGCTTCAACATAATTTGTTCAGAAGCAGACTATCCTTACTCTGTTGAATTGCTTTTGCACTTTCTATTTGATCCATGTGACTGTTCAGTTGCCTCTCCATATGAATTTTAGAATAATCTTCTTTGTGTCTGAATTGGGTTATGTTAAAATTGCATGTTAGATTCTTTTTTCATTCATTTTGTAAAAGCTTTCAACATGAAAGTCTTGTGCATGTTTTATTATTAGACTTATAGTTAAATATTTGGTGCTTTTGATTGATTGTAAATGATATCACATCACTAATGTGAATTTCACAAAAGAGTAATTTTCCTGAGTTCAATCCCCAGTATGAGAAAAAGAGTAATTTTTGTTAAATATATCAAGTACAGTAGAGTTTGAGGTGTTTTCCTGTTAAAATCATCTAAATCAAGTCTGTGTAAGAATGAAAAAAATGAGCAAAAAAAAAAAAAAAAAAAGAAAAAAAAAAAAAAAAAAAAAAGAGCAAAAAAAATTGAGCAGAGTGATGGTATGGTAATTTGTAGATTTGTATGGGCAAAACGAATACAGGTTTACTAATGAAAATATTAAGTAGAAATGTTTAAAAAATACTAACTTTGGTGTATGTTTGTTTACTTAAAATATGACAGTGATTTGATAGAAATAACGTAGTGATTTTTATGTTCTTTACATCATACCAAAATCCCTGAGGTATAGACACAAGACAGTGGTAACTGACATTTGATTTTGTTTCTCTGAAAATGGTGAAAGCATACATCTTACATTTGAATTAGAAATGCTTTAAAGATCTTGACTTCTAACTACAGTCATCATAAAGGTAAATTATTTAAGAGCCTGGCCAAAACATTTTTACTTGGATGAGCTAAGTAGTAGCTACCATTATCACCATTTTATGTTTTCATTAGATTCTTGCTAATTGAGTTTGTCAATAAAAGATTTTTTTTCTTTTTACATTCTTGATGTCTGAAGCCCTGATATATTGGGCTAATACCTACATTTTATTATCGGGCATTGTCCTTAATAGTAGTGTGTGATACAAGTAAGACTACTTTGTAAGTATGATGTCTCAGTTGAACTATTTGAAATTGTTCCTTTGATTGGCATGCTGGATGTTTAAAGGAAAATGTACTGTAGTAAAAAATCTAGATTTGTGAGAGGGTTTGTCTTCTTCTAGTAAAGCTGAAGGAAAAATATAAGCTGGGGCTTAGGAAAGAACCAACATGATGATCTTGATATTCTAGAAACTAGTCAGTAGCTATAAAAAAAAGGATCTGGACATTGATTCCCTTGAAATTATCTGGACCCCTGTGTGAAGACTCATGGATTAAGATTTAATGTTTTAAATTATAGATACTAACTCTCTACAGTGTAGTTTTAATCTGCTTTTTATTTTCATAACTGTTTTAAAACTTTTAAAATCCATCATTGAGAATCTTATGTGTGTCTTTCTTCTGCTCTCTTAAAATGAGGAGTCTTTTCCATTCCTCTGTGTAGAGCATATTTTTTCTTTTTAAAGTTATGTATATTTATTTATCTATGACTTGTCCTCTCAGGGCTTTACTTTTTTCTATTCCATCACATTTTGTTCTGTGTGGTGGTATTCTTCCTGTATTCAAAACACATTTTAAGATATATTACAAAAATATAATTGCAGGGCTGGCCAAATAGCTCAGCAGATTAAACCCACTCAGCAAGCGGGTGCAGGGGTTGGGGTTTCAATCCATGGCCTTCCTTGCTGGCCTACCCCCAGGGCACACTGAGACATTGCTTGAAACTGGGCATAGTGGTGTGCGCCTATAAACAAGCAGATCACTACAAGTCCAATCTAGTAGTGAGACCCTGAACACCTTGTAACCCCTTCCCTAAAATAAAAACAAATAATAATAATAATAACAATTGCCAACTAGAGAAATCCTCAAATTTAATTGTTAAAACAGACTGAGACCCTGATGTGGTGTCGTCTGCCTGTAATCACATCATGTGTGAGGGTAAGGCAGGAGGATCACCATGAGTTTGAGGGCAGCTTGAAGTGTATATTGAAATCTTTCAAAATTAAAACAAAACAAGGGGCCAGGGAGATAGTTCATGAAAAAGTGCTTGCCTGGCAAGCACAAGGTCATGAGTTCAATCCTTAGTACCAGAGAGAGAGAGAGAGAGAGAGAGAGAGAGAGAGAGAGAGAGAGAGAGAGAGAGAGAGAAACCCTCATCATTACAACACCAAAACTGAATGAGAATAGGAATTTGGTATATGTTTTTCATTATAGGGTATGTCACTGAGTGAATTGAAAGATGAACATAATTTCCTCAGTACCATCTTTAATGAAACTACTGGTTAAAAGAGAAATATCCAATTTCTAGTTTCTATTCAGGCATGTAAGGAACTTGGAAGATGCCCCTTCCTCCTAACAGTATTAAGCTGAATGAACTAAAATGGAGTGATCTTCTTAGAACCCTTAGAAAACTGAAGTCACGTGAGAAGTTGTTGTTTCTAAAGTTGGAGAGATAAATAACTAAATGCAAAGTTGCAGCATATCAAAGTAGAAACCTGTGGGAATTAGTAAGGTAGGCAGGCATCTACAGTTGTTGAAGGCTTGATATGGAGCAGTCTCAGAGACAAACTAGGGAGTCAGTCATAGGGTGATCTCCACACTTGTATGTTTCACATCCAGGAGTTGAACCAAGTTTTTGTATAAAGTCTTTGTGTGCTTCTGGTAGGGGGAGATTAACCATTTTCAAATATGTAAAAGGGACATGTTTTTGACAAAATCTGACCTTGGGAGAAACTTTTGAATCAGACTGTGATTAAAGTCAGATTGACCTGAGGAAGAAAAATACCACACTCCAGCCAAATCTTTCTGTGTCAAGCAAGGAAAAAATACAATTCCAACTTCCTCTGGCCTTCTGTATATGAGAAGGAACAACTAGCTTCAGCCCACTCTTAACCACTTGTGCTACCTCAGGTGGTATAGCATTTGTAAACTTTTACAATATGGAAGTACAGGTTCACTAAAAGTCTAAGATCTAAACATACTCTTAATTCTTTCCCATCCCCACATGTTACACATCACTGCATCACTAAGGCTCTATTTGCAGTAATACTTTTTTTTTCTTAGACAAGTTCTTAATATGCAGTTCAGGCTGACCTTAAGCTCGCTTTATAGCTCAGGCTGGTCTCGAATTTACAATGATCCGTTTTGTCTCAGCCTCCTAAGTGCTGAGATTAAAGGTGGCACCACCACTTGCAGCTTGCACTAATACTCTTTTCTTTTTATTTTTAAACTGAGAATCAAACTCAAGGACCTTGTGCTTGCTAGGCAGGTACTTATACCACTGAGCTATCTTCTTGGCTCTCACTAATACTTTTTTATGGTGGAACTGGGGGTTGAACTCAGGCCCTTGCGCTTGGCAGGGAAGTGTTTATTCCATCAATAATACTTTTAATCTAGTACTGTCAAGAAAACTCAGGCAACCTAAAATATAAAGATTAATGTGAAGAAACAGATCAAGCCATCACTATTACCTTGTTTCATGGCTACTCTGTGTGGCAAGTAGAGCAAGGATAGGTTGATTGGGGTGGGCATTTTTGATGTGTAGTTTTCAAGACTGATTGTTTTTTAACAAAGTTTTATTTTCATGGTAACACAAAATTGCCAGACTAGGAATTTAAAACAACTGTGGATAAAGTATAGAGGAGGCAAGAACAGATGTGAAATGTAAACACAGACATAGAAATTCTGAGAGAGACACTAAAAACATGAACAAAAATGAAGAATGTCTTTAATGGTTTATTAGTAGACTGAACATACCTTGTGTGTGTGTGTGTGTGTGTGTGTGTGTGTGTGTGTGCACACCTAAGCCTGAGGATATCTTAATATATAAACCTTCAAACCTTCTAAACCAAAAAGGTTTTGACAACAGAATTTTGAAGAACTGTGGTTTACAAAAGATGTAACATGAACAATGAGAATACCAGATGGAGAAGGAAAAGTGAGGCAAAAGAAATACTTGAAGCAATATTAATTTAAAATTAAATTAATGTCAAACACCAAACCAAAGAGCCAGGAAGCTCAGAGAATACAAAGCAAGATGGCTACAAAAAACATTCCTTACCCAAAATGAAATTAATAATTCTTTAAAACAACAATCTTAGGTAGTAGACATACTATTTTTAATATTTTTAAATTGCAGAAAGTCAAAGATAAAAAATCCTGAGAGAAGGCAGAAGGCAAAAAAACACCTTATGTATAAAGGAGCAATAAGAATTACATCTAATTTTTTTCCCTACATACCAGTCAAATATGAATAGATTGAAAAATCACATATTGAGAGAAAAAAAAATCCACCAGCCTTATAATTTTGTGCCTTGCAAAATCATCCTTTCAACATAAAACTATTTTCTCAAAGGTTTAATGAATTTGTTGCCAGTAGACCTATATATGCAATCAGAATACTTGGTGAATATTTACATGTCACAAACACATTACAGTTAAAGGCACATCCTTGTTAATCCCTC